>BTSX01000001.1:3735781-4016259 GCA_036245825.1 Pristionchus entomophagus | reverse complement strand
GTACTCCATCTGGAGCCAACGGGTCGTCTGGGAGCAAAATGAGCATGTCCATCGTCATCAGCACCCTCGAGAACCCCGAAACACAGAGTTTCAGAGAAATCGACTTTTTTAGCTGTGCCAGACTTTGTTCGACTATTATGCAAACGGGCTCATAAGGCATCACTAGAGATTCCAACTCTCGTCTCTTCTTTTTCTGCACACTATCTAGTTTCTCTGACCGTCGAGAGAGTGTGCCAAATGGAGAGAGAGAATACCAAAATAACATCCCTACTATGCAGGTGCTCGCGGACGGGACAGTCTTCACCACGAACCCCTCAGTCTACGATACGTGGTGCCGACTGAATGTGAGTGAAGTGGAGGGGTATTGTTGCTGGAGGTTACTGTAGTGGTGCCCGATCGAGCAGTTTATCTCTCCATTCTGTACATTCTATCGTTTATCTAGCAGATAAGAGAGTGTGCAGTAGGGATGACAAATCGGCTATGACTCTCCTCATTTCGCTCGGTCTCTCGTCGGTCAGAGAAACGAGGGTGTGGGCGAAATGAGGATAGTCGATTGCCAATTTGTCATCACGTGCATGCCCATTTACATAGACATGTAATTATTGAATTTTTTGACATGTGCAACCTGCTACATACTAAAATTAACCAAATCTTTTGATTCATATTGCCCTCATGAAACCTAATCCACGGGGGGCTCAAATTGAGCAAATCCCCGCATCTAGAATTGCTGGGAAGCGGAAAAACCGCCTACTGTCCGCTCATTGGCCGAAGGATCGCGTCGCGGTTAATGCGTCGCGACCCGCACACACTTTCCACACACACGAAATCTCCATTCCATTTTCCGCGCGATTTTCAAAACGAATTATTTTCATGACCACGCTTAATTACCTCTGAACCTCCGGGGATACACTTTTTGACCACACTTTTTGACGGCTACGGCTCCCGTTACAAGGCAAATTTTGGCTGGCAAATTGCCAATTTCTCTCTTTCTCTCTGCTCTCTTTCTCTCGCCCTCCCCCTCTGGAATGCCGTGATGCCGACCTGTCCACGGAGGTTCAGAAGCAGTAACTGCAAGTGGCTCCCCAAACAATTCAAATTGAAAAGCGCGCGTTTCAAGCCATTCCAAAAACCGACGAGAGAGTGTGCGAAAAGAGGAGAGGGGCCGCGACGCGAGGACCTCGCGTCGCGGTCCCTATGGAGGCGCTCCTAGTGCGCTCATTTTGGATGTTGGTAGAAGGCGATTTTGAGCACCCGATCTGTCATCCCTAGTCTTCAATATTGTACATAAGGGGTTTTTTTTTCGTGCAACCGAAGGTAGGTCACGGAGTTAATCAAGCACAATTTTTGCAGCTCAACAACTTCCCGTTCGATCACCAGGAGTGCGAGGTATGGGGCTAATGAGGCGATTTGCCTACAGTACCCTACCGTATCCATTCAATTACAATAGTCTGTCGAACTGTTGTAGCTATCGTGGCCCCATACCTACGGTATCCCTACTACTACAGTAGTCTATCGATCTCACGTAGCTATCGCTGCCTAGAGTGTCCTATTGTATCTCCTTTATGACGTATAAGATGATGGCATACTTCTGTTGTGTGCTAGCGATACGAGACACGGCGTCCAGTTGGCATCGCGCCAAGTGAGCTTTCGTGGTGAGACCATCGCGCACTCTCTTGCATTTACATACTCCCTCGCCATTCCCCCGACCACTCTCTTTTCTCTCACTCACCCCATGTAAAACGCCGTGCGAGACTAGGAGAGAAGGTGTGTATCTCGTGATGGAACTAGCGAGACTCACTCAGTGGCTTCTCCACTACTGGGTCAGCCTAGTTGAGATGGGGCAAAATAATAGTAGATCACGGACCAATCGATACTAACCCATAAGTCTCCATACCTACCGTATCCTACCGTCTTTCTTTCAATACAATAAAATACTGTACCCTTTCCCTATGATTTTCAGATCAACATCGGAAGTTGGGTGTACACCGCGAACGAGACGCAGATCACGACGAATCAGACGGAGATTCGACTCGATGTAGCGGGCACGGTGAGGGGTTGATCTTTGATCTTTGATCTCTGATGTCTGAACTTTGTCTGAACTATCTTTGATCTTTCCAAATAAGATCAAAGAGCGAGCATGGATTCAGTCTCTTATTGGTTCACTCATAGTGTTTTGCGGGTGTAGATTGAGTTATGCTTCACAGGCTAATGAAATTTCGGAATGATCTGATTCGATACTGCAGTTTAAAAAAAAAAACGATAGAAAAAAACAATGAAACGAGATATGCCCGCACTGAAGCGTGCCAGAGTAAATGTAATCCAATAGAGCAAAATTAGTAATCTCTCTCTATTATGTACACTTCCTAGTTTCTCTGACCGTCGAGATAGTAAGCAGAATGGAGAGAGCACATTTCAATGCAGTCTACTGTTGAGTACAGTCCAATAAATCTATTTCAATTCATTCCAATGTATCCATTCCAATAAATCCATTCCAATCCATTCCAGATTTACGAGGGCAACTCGGAGTGGGAAGTGACGAGGATTCGGGCGGAGATTAAACAGTCCATCGATGATGGAGAGCACTTCCGGGTAGGTCACATGGCGGGGGAGTGATCTTTGATCTTTAATCTTTGATGCCTTATCTTTGATCTCTGATGCATGAACTTTGCTCTTTGATCTCTGTTTCCTAAACTTTTATCTTTAAGCTCTGATGCCTGAACATTGATTTTTGATTAGTGATGGGAAATCGTCATTCGTATCTTCCCGTTTCGCACGCTCTCTCGCCGGTCAGAGAAATGAGATAACATGCAAATCGAGGAGTGTCGGATGCCGTTTCGCCGGTCACTGCTCAGAGAGAGCCCTAACTGAGAAAACTCATTTTTACAGGCAAAATGACAGCCAAATAGGCACGTATCAGGGCAATTGTATACGAAAAACAAGCTACAGTCTCTCCATGTCGCACACTCAGTCGCTCGGCATATAGTGCGCAAAATCACGGGTGCTCAAATCAAATTTTCTCCTACATCTAGAATCAAGGTGAAGCGTCGGTCACGCCCCCCCCTCCTCTGATTGGCTAGGCAAATTGCCAACCGCGACGCTAGGACACGCAACGATTGAAAGCTTATTCTTTTTGATACTCCCACACAGAAACAAGATCCTTAGCTACTGTGGCGCCTTTTACTAACAGCTCCTTTTTTCCGGATCTCGGACGTTTTTAATGACTGGTCTTGAGCATCCGTGAAAAAAATGGAGAGACAGTGCATCGTAATGCGAAGCCGCTCTTCCCAATACACAACGTAGCTTACCGTTACCTACCGTAACCTACCGTACCCCTTGCATTTGTGACTTGCAGTATCCTACCGTAACCTGCGCATCATTCAGTAGCCTACCGTACAGTAATCTAATCTACAGTAACCTACCGTACCCCTCGCAGGAGGTCTGGTACTTCATCACCCTGAATCGTCGCGCTTCCTACTACATCTACGTGCTACTCGTGCCAACGTTCATCGTTACAACACTTTGTATCATAGGTACGGTAGATGATAGGAACGGTAGGCGAAGCAAATGGTAGACAATATGGTGGGGTTGGAATCCGGTAAGCCAGAAAATCAATAACTAATCCAATCGCAGGTCTCTTCACGCCGCTCGACAATTTCGGCAATCGATCCGAACGGGTACCGTAACCTCAATCAATCGATAAAATCCTACCGTAACCCATCTTAGGCCACACTCGGTCTCACCACGCTCCTCTCCCTGAGCGTCATCCTGAATCTGGTCGGAGAGGACATGCCCAAGCAGGCGCGACTCCCCCGACTGGGTACGGTAGGATACGGTAGAAAATCGATAGATCGATAAAACGTGCACCTAAATCGCTTTGTTACGGTAGGATACGGTATCCGGGAAAATCAATAAATCAATAATATTTTCTTTGCAGCGGTATATGTGCTGGCGGAGATCATCGTTTGCTGCATAGGCGTGCTGATCACGATCGCTATTCAGGTATACGGTAGCTTTCTAGGAGTACTGTAGCCGGAGAATCGATCGATTACTGTAATTATGTTTACGATAGGTTCAGCAAGAGGTTGTGTTACGCAGATTCAAATATGTTTCAAAGGCTAATAAAATGCCATTCAAAATGTTCTGTTTCGATAGCAACGGTGATTCAGCATAAAAACTTTTTTTTAGCCAGATGCACTGTTGTTCGCTAGATGCCGTATCCTGTTACTTATTGATTTTCACAGATGGCTCATCAACGAGTAAACACCCGCCTCCTTCTGCCGCCCAGTCAGAAGATGCGCGACAAATTCCCGCATTCCAAGGTTACAGTAGTTCGAGATTACGGTTTTTAGAACGGTACCTACAGATTACGGTAGTTTCTCTGCTAGAGTTCGGTGAGATCCTGTTTACCAGGGATGTCTGGCTCTCTTCATTCTGCACACTGTGTCATAGAAACAAACGAGAGTCGGCAGAATGAAGAGAGTAAATATTCGATACGGAATCAAACATGGTCGTATTTCTGAATTTCAGCCCGACAAAATGGGCCTTCGAGTGCTCGTCACAGCTGATGGAAATAGAGAACGATCAAGCGCCGTCGATGAGATTCAGCGGACGCTTACGGTAGGTAGATGACACCGTAACCAAAATAAAAACCAGCGATGTGCGTATTCGATGCATGCTAGTGATTCCGTATGAAATAGTAACTCTCTCCATTCAGCACACTCTACTGTCTCTCGAAACAATGAAAGAGTGTCACAATGGAGAGAGCTATTATTGATCAGGAAAAAATGAGTACTTGTAAAATTCGAGACCAATATTTAAAAAATCACACTACCGTATCCGCTCAGGAAATCAACGAGTTCCTGGACCGAACGCGACGTCGGGACGAATTCCTACTGTATTGGGTCAAGGTCTTCGATCGATTTGATGTGGTGTTTCTCGTGATTCTACAGTTAGCCAACATCATTCTCACCATTATTGCACTTACAGTGAACTTTTAGAATTTTGAAGAAAAAAATTCTTAGAAACTTGCATAAATCGATAAAGACAATTTCACTTGTCAACAGAGATCCGGGAGCCCTATCTCAAAAAAGTGAATATTATGGCGAATAACACAATTACATTATTTTACAATGTTATTCCTTCAAATACACGGTTAATTTATTAATACATACGCCATATTATACGAATTCGTGAGCTTCTGTGGATGCTAATAGCATTTACAATAAAAGTATTCTATTCACTTTTATTGTAAAGTGAATAGAATACTTCTCCTCTCTTTCGACGGAGACTAGTGGTTGGGGCGCGCGCCTTTCTCTACCTCTTGCAAAACATCACCTGCGGGCGGGGGTCGAACCTGCCTGCGTCGGCATGCCAGTCGGACACCATAATGGGCATGGTGTCTGACCGGCATGCCGACGCAGGCAGGTTCGACCCCCGCCCGCAGGTGATGTTTTGCAAGAGGCTTACGCTCCTAACTAAGACCCATTCTCCTATTCACCAGCCACATTCTCTCCATTGTATAATGGGCATGGTGTCTGACTGGCATGCCGACGCAGGCAGGTTCGACTCCCGCCCGCAGGTGATGTTTTGCAAGAGGTAGAGAAAGGCGCGCGCCCCAACCACTAGTCTCCGTCAGTGGTTGGGGACTAGTGGTTGGGGCGCGCGCCTTTCTCTACCTCTTGCAAAACATCACCTGCGGGCGGGAGTCGAACCTGCCTGCGTTGGCATGCCAGTCAGACACCATGCCCATTACGACTAAATTCAATGGTAAACAAATAAAGTCAGTCATCGATGCTCAGAGCGGGGATAGATAATTGTGTTCGTTTGAGGACCACTGAATACAATAATTAATGTTTGTGCAATCATAACAATGGATCCATCAACGTGAACATTAATCGGGGCTACATCAAGAAAGGGATCCAGTTGTTGTAGCTCTACTCTGTTCAAGTCACTGCCGAGACAGACGATCTGCTCGGGATCCAGTTGTTGTAGCTCCTACTCTGTTCAAGTCACTGTCGAGACAGACGATCTGCTCGGGATCCAGTTGTTGTAGCTCCTACTCTGTTCAAGTCACTGTCGAGACAGACGATCTGCTCGGGATCCAGTTGTTGTAGCTCCTACTCTGTTCAAGTCACTGTCGAGACAGACGATCTGCTCGGGATCCAGTTGTTGTAGCTCCTACTCTGTTCAAGTCACTGTCGAGACAGACGATCTGCTCGGGATCCAGTTGTTGTAGCTCTACTCTGTTCAAGTCACTGTCGAGACAGACGATCTGCTCGGGATCCAGTTGTTGTAGCTCTACTCTGTTCAAGTCACTGTCGAGACAGACGACCTGCTCGGGATCCAGTTGTTGTAGCTCTACTCTGTTCAAGTCACTGTCGAGACAGACGATCTGCTCGGGATCCAGTTGTTGTAGCTCTACTCTGTTCAAGTCACTGTCGAGACAGACGATCTGCTCGGGATGCAATTGTTGTACCTCTACTCTGTTCAAGTCACTGTCGAGACATACTACCTGCTCGGGATCCAGTTGTTGTAGCTCTACTCTGTTCAAGTCACTGTCGAGATAGACGATCTGCTCGGGATCCAGTTGTTGTAGCTCTACTCTGTTCAAGTCACTGTCGAGACAGACGATCTGCTCGGGATCCAGTTGTTGTAGCTCTACTCTGTTCAAATCACTGTCGAGACAGAGGATCTGCTCGGGATCCAGTTGTTGTAGCTCTACTCTGTTAAAGTCACTGTCGAGACAGACGATCTGTTCGGGATCCAGTTGTTGTAGCTCCTACTCTGTTCAAGTCACTGTCGAGACATACTACCTGCTCGGGATCCAGTTGTTGTAGCTCTACTCTGTTCAAGTCACTGTCGAGATAGACGATCTGCTCGGGATCCAGTTGTTGTAGCTCTACTCTGTTCAAGTCACTGTCGAGACAGACGATCTGCTCGGGATCCAGTTGTTGTAGCTCTACTCTGTTCAAATCACTGTCGAGACAGAGGATCTGCTCGGGATCCAGTTGTTGTAGCTCTACTCTGTTCAAGTCACTGTCGAGACAGATGATCTGCTCGGGATCCAGTTGTTGTAGCTCCTACTCTGTTCAAGTCACTGTCGAGACAGACGATCTGCTCGGGATCCAGTTGTTGTAGCTCCTACTCTGTTCAAGTCACTGTCGAGACAGACGATCTGCTCGGGATCCAGTTGTTGTAGCTCCTACTCTGTTCAAGTCACTGTCGAGACAGACGATCTGCTCGGGATCCAGTTGTTGTAGCTCCTACTCTGTTCAAGTCACTGTCGAGACAGACGATCTGCTCGGGATCCAGTTGTTGTAGCTCTACTCTGTTCAAATCACTGTCGAGACAGATGATCTGCTCGGGATCCAGTTGTTGTAGCTCTACTCTGTTCAAGTCACTGTCGAGACAGATGATCTGCTCGGGATCCAGTTGATGTAGCTCCTACTCTGTTCAAGTCACTGTCGAGACAGACGATCTGCTCGGGATCCAGTTGTTGTAGCTCTACTCTGTTCAAGTCACTGCCGAGACAGACGATCTGCTCGGGATCCAGTTGTTGTAGCTCCTACTCTGTTCAAGTCACTGTCGAGACAGACGATCTGCTCGGGATCCAGTTGTTGTAGCTCCTACTCTGTTCAAGTCACTGTCGAGACAGACGATCTGCTCGGGATCCAGTTGTTGTAGCTCTACTCTGTTCAAGTCACTGTCGAGACAGACGATCTGCTCGGGATCCAGTTGTTGTAGCTCTACTCTGTTCAAGTCACTGTCGAGACAGACGACCTGCTCGGGATCCAGTTGTTGTAGCTCTACTCTGTTCAAGTCACTGTCGAGACAGACGATCTGCTCGGGATCCAGTTGTTGTAGCTCTACTCTGTTCAAGTCACTGTCGAGACAGACGATCTGCTCGGGATGCAATTGTTGTACCTCTACTCTGTTCAAGTCACTGTCGAGACATACTACCTGCTCGGGATCCAGTTGTTGTAGCTCTACTCTGTTCAAGTCACTGTCGAGATAGACGATCTGCTCGGGATCCAGTTGTTGTAGCTCTACTCTGTTCAAGTCACTGTCGAGACAGACGATCTGCTCGGGATCCAGTTGTTGTAGCTCTACTCTGTTCAAATCACTGTCGAGACAGAGGATCTGCTCGGGATCCAGTTGTTGTAGCTCTACTCTGTTAAAGTCACTGTCGAGACAGACGATCTGCTCGGGATCCAGTTGTTGTAGCTCCTACTCTGTTCAAGTCACTGTCGAGACATACTACCTGCTCGGGATCCAGCTGTTGTAGCTCTACTCTGTTCAAGTCACTGTCGAGATAGACGATCTGCTCGGGATCCAGTTGTTGTAGCTCTACTCTGTTCAAGTCACTGTCGAGACAGACGATCTGCTCGGGATCCAGTTGTTGTAGCTCTACTCTGTTCAAATCACTGTCGAGACAGAGGATCTGCTCGGGATCCAGTTGTTGTAGCTCTACTCTGTTCAAGTCACTGTCGAGACAGATGATCTGCTCGGGATCCAGTTGTTGTAGCTCCTACTCTGTTCAAGTCACTGTCGAGACAGACGATCTGCTCGGGATCCAGTTGTTGTAGCTCCTACTCTGTTCAAGTCACTGTCGAGACAGACGATCTGCTCGGGATCCAGTTGTTGTAGCTCCTACTCTGTTCAAGTCACTGTCGAGACAGACGATCTGCTCGGGATCCAGTTGTTGTAGCTCCTACTCTGTTCAAGTCACTGTCGAGACAGACGATCTGCTCGGGATCCAGTTGTTGTAGCTCTACTCTGTTCAAATCACTGTCGAGACAGATGATCTGCTCGGGATCCAGTTGTTGTAGCTCTACTCTGTTCAAGTCACTGTCGAGACAGATGATCTGCTCGGGATCCAGTTGTTGTAGCTCCTACTCTGTTCAAGTCACTGTCGAGACAGACGATCTGCTCGGGATCCAGTTGTTGTAGCTCTACTCTGTTCAAGTCACTGCCGAGACAGACGATCTGCTCGGGATCCAGTTGTTGTAGCTCCTACTCTGTTCAAGTCACTGTCGAGACAGACGATCTGCTCGGGATCCAGTTGTTGTAGCTCCTACTCTGTTCAAGTCACTGTCGAGACAGACGATCTGCTCGGGATCCAGTTGTTGTAGCTCCTACTCTGTTCAAGTCACTGTCGAGACAGACGATCTGCTCGGGATCCAGTTGTTGTAGCTCCTACTCTGTTCAAGTCACTGTCGAGACAGACGATCTGCTCGGGATCCAGTTGTTGTAGCTCTACTCTGTTCAAGTCACTGTCGAGACAGACGATCTGCTCGGGATCCAGTTGTTGTAGCTCTACTCTGTTCAAGTCACTGCCGAGACAGACGATCTGCTCGGGATCCAGTTGTTGTAGCTCCTACTCTGTTCAAGTCACTGTCGAGACAGACGATCTGCTCGGGATCCAGTTGTTGTAGCTCCTACTCTGTTCAAGTCACTGTCGAGACAGACGACCTGCTCGGGATCCAGTTGTTGTAGCTCTACTCTGTTAAAGTCACTGTCGAGACAGACGATCTGCTCGGGATCCAGTTGTTGTAGCTCCTACTCTGTTCAAGTCACTGTCGAGACAGACGATCTGCTCGGGATCCAGTTGTTGTAGCTCTACTCTGTTCAAGTCACTGTCGAGACAGACGATCTGCTCGGGATGCAATTGTTGTACCTCTACTCTGTTCAAGTCACTGTCGAGACATACTACCTGCTCGGGATCCAGTTGTTGTAGCTCTACTCTGTTCAAGTCACTGTCGAGACAGACGACCTGCTCGGGATCCAGTTGTTGTAGCTCTACTCTGTTCAAGTCACTGTCGAGACAGACGATCTGCTCGGGATCCAGTTGTTGTAGCTCTACTCTGTTCAAGTCACTGTCGAGACAGACGATCTGCTCGGGATGCAATTGTTGTACCTCTACTCTGTTCAAGTCACTGTCGAGACATACTACCTGCTCGGGATCCAGTTGTTGTAGCTCTACTCTGTTCAAGTCACTGTCGAGATAGACGATCTGCTCGGGATCCAGTTGTTGTAGCTCTACTCTGTTCAAGTCACTGTCGAGACAGACGATCTGCTCGGGATCCAGTTGTTGTAGCTCTACTCTGTTCAAATCACTGTCGAGACAGAGGATCTGCTCGGGATCCAGTTGTTGTAGCTCTACTCTGTTAAAGTCACTGTCGAGACAGACGATCTGCTCGGGATCCAGTTGTTGTAGCTCCTACTCTGTTCAAGTCACTGTCGAGACATACTACCTGCTCGGGATCCAGCTGTTGTAGCTCTACTCTGTTCAAGTCACTGTCGAGATAGACGATCTGCTCGGGATCCAGTTGTTGTAGCTCTACTCTGTTCAAGTCACTGTCGAGACAGACGATCTGCTCGGGATCCAGTTGTTGTAGCTCTACTCTGTTCAAATCACTGTCGAGACAGAGGATCTGCTCGGGATCCAGTTGTTGTAGCTCTACTCTGTTCAAGTCACTGTCGAGACAGATGATCTGCTCGGGATCCAGTTGTTGTAGCTCCTACTCTGTTCAAGTCACTGTCGAGACAGACGATCTGCTCGGGATCCAGTTGTTGTAGCTCCTACTCTGTTCAAGTCACTGTCGAGACAGACGATCTGCTCGGGATCCAGTTGTTGTAGCTCCTACTCTGTTCAAGTCACTGTCGAGACAGACGATCTGCTCGGGATCCAGTTGTTGTAGCTCCTACTCTGTTCAAGTCACTGTCGAGACAGACGATCTGCTCGGGATCCAGTTGTTGTAGCTCTACTCTGTTCAAATCACTGTCGAGACAGATGATCTGCTCGGGATCCAGTTGTTGTAGCTCTACTCTGTTCAAGTCACTGTCGAGACAGATGATCTGCTCGGGATCCAGTTGTTGTAGCTCCTACTCTGTTCAAGTCACTGTCGAGACAGACGATCTGCTCGGGATCCAGTTGTTGTAGCTCTACTCTGTTCAAGTCACTGCCGAGACAGACGATCTGCTCGGGATCCAGTTGTTGTAGCTCCTACTCTGTTCAAGTCACTGTCGAGACAGACGATCTGCTCGGGATCCAGTTGTTGTAGCTCCTACTCTGTTCAAGTCACTGTCGAGACAGACGATCTGCTCGGGATCCAGTTGTTGTAGCTCCTACTCTGTTCAAGTCACTGTCGAGACAGACGATCTGCTCGGGATCCAGTTGTTGTAGCTCCTACTCTGTTCAAGTCACTGTCGAGACAAACGATCTGCTCGGGATCCAGTTGTTGTAGCTCTACTCTGTTCAAGTCACTGTCGAGACAGACGATCTGCTCGGGATCCAGTTGTTGTAGCTCTACTCTGTTCAAGTCACTGCCGAGACAGACGATCTGCTCGGGATCCAGTTGTTGTAGCTCCTACTCTGTTCAAGTCACTGTCGAGACAGACGATCTGCTCGGGATCCAGTTGTTGTAGCTCCTACTCTGTTCAAGTCACTGTCGAGACAGACGACCTGCTCGGGATCCAGTTGTTGTAGCTCTACTCTGTTAAAGTCACTGTCGAGACAGACGATCTGCTCGGGATCCAGTTGTTGTAGCTCTACTCTGTTCAAGTCACTGTCGAGACAGACGATCTGCTCGGGATGCAATTGTTGTACCTCTACTCTGTTCAAGTCACTGTCGAGACATACTACCTGCTCGGGATCCAGTTGTTGTAGCTCTACTCTGTTCAAGTCACTGTCGAGACAGACGACCTGCTCGGGATCCAGTTGTTGTAGCTCTACTCTGTTCAAGTCACTGTCGAGACAGACGATCTGCTCGGGATCCAGTTGTTGTAGCTCCTACTCTGTTCAAGTCACTGTCGAGACAGACGATCTGCTCGGGATCCAGTTGTTGTAGCTCCTACTCTGTTCAAGTCACTGTCGAGACAGACGATCTGCTCGGGATCCAGTTGTTGTAGCTCCTACTCTGTTCAAGTCACTGTCGAGACAGACGATCTGCTCGGGATCCAGTTGTTGTAGCTCTACTCTGTTCAAGTCACTGTCGAGACAGACGATCTGCTCGGGATCCAGTTGTTGTAGCTCTACTCTGTTCAAGTCACTGCCGAGACAGACGATCTGCTCGGGATCCAGTTGTTGTAGCTCCTACTCTGTTCAAGTCACTGTCGAGACAGACGATCTGCTCGGGATCCAGTTGTTGTAGCTCCTACTCTGTTCAAGTCACTGTCGAGACAGACGACCTGCTCGGGATCCAGTTGTTGTAGCTCTACTCTGTTAAAGTCACTGTCGAGACAGACGATCTGCTCGGGATCCAGTTGTTGTAGCTCCTACTCTGTTCAAGTCACTGTCGAGACAGACGATCTGCTCGGGATCCAGTTGTTGTAGCTCTACTCTGTTCAAGTCACTGTCGAGACAGACGATCTGCTCGGGATGCAATTGTTGTACCTCTACTCTGTTCAAGTCACTGTCGAGACATACTACCTGCTCGGGATCCAGTTGTTGTAGCTCTACTCTGTTCAAGTCACTGTCGAGACAGACGACCTGCTCGGGATCCAGTTGTTGTAGCTCTACTCTGTTCAAGTCACTGTCGAGACAGACGATCTGCTCGGGATCCAGTTGTTGTAGCTCTACTCTGTTCAAGTCACTGTCGAGACAGACGATCTGCTCGGGATGCAATTGTTGTACCTCTACTCTGTTCAAGTCACTGTCGAGACATACTACCTGCTCGGGATCCAGTTGTTGTAGCTCTACTCTGTTCAAGTCACTGTCGAGATAGACGATCTGCTCGGGATCCAGTTGTTGTAGCTCTACTCTGTTCAAGTCACTGTCGAGACAGACGATCTGCTCGGGATCCAGTTGTTGTAGCTCTACTCTGTTCAAATCACTGTCGAGACAGAGGATCTGCTCGGGATCCAGTTGTTGTAGCTCTACTCTGTTAAAGTCACTGTCGAGACAGACGATCTGCTCGGGATCCAGTTGTTGTAGCTCCTACTCTGTTCAAGTCACTGTCGAGACATACTACCTGCTCGGGATCCAGCTGTTGTAGCTCTACTCTGTTCAAGTCACTGTCGAGATAGACGATCTGCTCGGGATCCAGTTGTTGTAGCTCTACTCTGTTCAAGTCACTGTCGAGACAGACGATCTGCTCGGGATCCAGTTGTTGTAGCTCTACTCTGTTCAAATCACTGTCGAGACAGAGGATCTGCTCGGGATCCAGTTGTTGTAGCTCCTACTCTGTTCAAGTCACTGTCGAGACAGATGATCTGCTCGGGATCCAGTTGTTGTAGCTCCTACTCTGTTCAAGTCACTGTCGAGACAGACGATCTGCTCGGGATCCAGTTGTTGTAGCTCCTACTCTGTTCAAGTCACTGTCGAGACAGACGATCTGCTCGGGATCCAGTTGTTGTAGCTCCTACTCTGTTCAAGTCACTGTCGAGACAGACGATCTGCTCGGGATCCAGTTGTTGTAGCTCTACTCTGTTCAAGTCACTGTCGAGACAGACGATCTGCTCGGGATCCAGTTGTTGTAGCTCTACTCTGTTCAAGTCACTGCCGAGACAGACGATCTGCTCGGGATCCAGTTGTTGTAGCTCCTACTCTGTTCAAGTCACTGTCGAGACAGACGATCTGCTCGGGATCCAGTTGTTGTAGCTCCTACTCTGTTCAAGTCACTGTCGAGACAGACGACCTGCTCGGGATCCAGTTGTTGTAGCTCTACTCTGTTAAAGTCACTGTCGAGACAGACGATCTGCTCGGGATCCAGTTGTTGTAGCTCCTACTCTGTTCAAGTCACTGTCGAGACAGACGATCTGCTCGGGATCCAGTTGTTGTAGCTCTACTCTGTTCAAGTCACTGTCGAGATAGACGATCTGCTCGGGATCCAGTTGTTGTAGCTCTACTCTGTTCAAGTCACTGTCGAGACAGACGATCTGCTCGGGATGCAATTGTTGTACCTCTACTCTGTTCAAGTCACTGTCGAGACATACTACCTGCTCGGGATCCAGTTGTTGTAGCTCTACTCTGTTCAAGTCACTGTCGAGATAGACGATCTGCTCGGGATCCAGTTGTTGTAGCTCTACTCTGTTCAAGTCACTGTCGAGACAGACGATCTGCTCGGGATCCAGTTGTTGTAGCTCTACTCTGTTCAAATCACTGTCGAGACAGAGGATCTGCTCGGGATCCAGTTGTTGTAGCTCTACTCTGTTAAAGTCACTGTCGAGACAGACGATCTGCTCGGGATCCAGTTGTTGTAGCTCCTACTCTGTTCAAGTCACTGTCGAGACATACTACCTGCTCGGGATCCAGCTGTTGTAGCTCTACTCTGTTCAAGTCACTGTCGAGATAGACGATCTGCTCGGGATCCAGTTGTTGTAGCTCTACTCTGTTCAAGTCACTGTCGAGACAGACGATCTGCTCGGGATCCAGTTGTTGTAGCTCTACTCTGTTCAAATCACTGTCGAGACAGAGGATCTGCTCGGGATCCAGTTGTTGTAGCTCTACTCTGTTCAAGTCACTGTCGAGACAGATGATCTGCTCGGGATCCAGTTGTTGTAGCTCCTACTCTGTTCAAGTCACTGTCGAGACAGACGATCTGCTCGGGATCCAGTTGTTGTAGCTCCTACTCTGTTCAAGTCACTGTCGAGACAGACGATCTGCTCGGGATCCAGTTGTTGTAGCTCCTACTCTGTTCAAGTCACTGTCGAGACAGACGATCTGCTCGGGATCCAGTTGTTGTAGCTCCTACTCTGTTCAAGTCACTGTCGAGACAGACGATCTGCTCGGGATCCAGTTGTTGTAGCTCTACTCTGTTCAAATCACTGTCGAGACAGATGATCTGCTCGGGATCCAGTTGTTGTAGCTCTACTCTGTTCAAGTCACTGTCGAGACAGATGATCTGCTCGGGATCCAGTTGTTGTAGCTCCTACTCTGTTCAAGTCACTGTCGAGACAGACGATCTGCTCGGGATCCAGTTGTTGTAGCTCTACTCTGTTCAAGTCACTGCCGAGACAGACGATCTGCTCGGGATCCAGTTGTTGTAGCTCCTACTCTGTTCAAGTCACTGTCGAGACAGACGATCTGCTCGGGATCCAGTTGTTGTAGCTCCTACTCTGTTCAAGTCACTGTCGAGACAGACGATCTGCTCGGGATCCAGTTGTTGTAGCTCCTACTCTGTTCAAGTCACTGTCGAGACAGACGATCTGCTCGGGATCCAGTTGTTGTAGCTCCTACTCTGTTCAAGTCACTGTCGAGACAGACGATCTGCTCGGGATCCAGTTGTTGTAGCTCTACTCTGTTCAAGTCACTGTCGAGACAGACGATCTGCTCGGGATCCAGTTGTTGTAGCTCTACTCTGTTCAAGTCACTGCCGAGACAGACGATCTGCTCGGGATCCAGTTGTTGTAGCTCCTACTCTGTTCAAGTCACTGTCGAGACAGACGATCTGCTCGGGATCCAGTTGTTGTAGCTCCTACTCTGTTCAAGTCACTGTCGAGACAGACGACCTGCTCGGGATCCAGTTGTTGTAGCTCTACTCTGTTAAAGTCACTGTCGAGACAGACGATCTGCTCGGGATCCAGTTGTTGTAGCTCCTACTCTGTTCAAGTCACTGTCGAGACAGACGATCTGCTCGGGATCCAGTTGTTGTAGCTCTACTCTGTTCAAGTCACTGTCGAGATAGACGATCTGCTCGGGATCCAGTTGTTGTAGCTCTACTCTGTTCAAGTCACTGTCGAGACAGACGATCTGCTCGGGATCCAGTTGTTGTAGCTCTACTCTGTTCAAATCACTGTCGAGACAGATGATCTGCTCGGGATCCAGTTGTTGTAGCTCTACTCTGTTCAAGTCACTGTCGAGACAGATGATCTGCTCGGGATCCAGTTGTTGTAGCTCCTACTCTGTTCAAGTCACTGTCGAGACAGACGATCTGCTCGGGATCCAGTTGTTGTAGCTCTACTCTGTTCAAGTCACTGCCGAGACAGACGATCTGCTCGGGATCCAGTTGTTGTAGCTCCTACTCTGTTCAAGTCACTGTCGAGACAGACGATCTGCTCGGGATCCAGTTGTTGTAGCTCCTACTCTGTTCAAGTCACTGTCGAGACAGACGATCTGCTCGGGATCCAGTTGTTGTAGCTCCTACTCTGTTCAAGTCACTGTCGAGACAGACGATCTGCTCGGGATCCAGTTGTTGTAGCTCTACTCTGTTCAAGTCACTGCCGAGACAGACGATCTGCTCGGGATCCAGTTGTTGTAGCTCCTACTCTGTTCAAGTCACTGTCGAGACAGACGATCTGCTCGGGATCCAGTTGTTGTAGCTCCTACTCTGTTCAAGTCACTGTCGAGACAGACGACCTGCTCGGGATCCAGTTGTTGTAGCTCTACTCTGTTAAAGTCACTGTCGAGACAGACGATCTGCTCGGGATCCAGTTGTTGTAGCTCCTACTCTGTTCAAGTCACTGTCGAGACAGACGATCTGCTCGGGATCCAGTTGTTGTAGCTCCTACTCTGTTCAAGTCACTGCCGAGACAGACGATCTGCTCGGGATCCAGTTGTTGTAGCTCTACTCTGTTCAAGTCACTGCCGAGACAGACGATCTGCTCGGGATCCAGTTGTTGTAGCTCCTACTCTGTTCAAGTCACTGTCGAGACAGACGATCTGCTCGGGATCCAGTTGTTGTAGCTCTACTCTGTTCAAGTCACTGCCGCGACAGACGATCTGCTCGGGATCCAGTTGTTGTAGCTCCTACTCTGTTCAAGTCACTGTCGAGACAGACGATCTGCTCGGGATCCAGTTGTTGTAGCTCCTACTCTGTTCAAGTCACTGTCGAGACAGACGATCTGCTCGGGATCCAGTTGTTGTAGCTCCTACTCTGTTCAAGTCACTGTCGAGACAGACGATCTGCTCGGGATCCAGTTGTTGTAGCTCTACTCTGTTCAAGTCACTGTCGAGACAGACGATCTGCTCGGGATCCAGTTGTTGTAGCTCTACTCTGTTCAAGTCACTGCCGAGACAGACGATCTGCTCGGGATCCAGTTGTTGTAGCTCCTACTCTGTTCAAGTCACTGTCGAGACAGACGATCTGCTCGGGATCCAGTTGTTGTAGCTCCTACTCTGTTCAAGTCACTGTCGAGACAGACGACCTGCTCGGGATCCAGTTGTTGTAGCTCTACTCTGTTAAAGTCACTGTCGAGACAGACGATCTGCTCGGGATCCAGTTGTTGTAGCTCCTACTCTGTTCAAGTCACTGTCGAGACAGACGATCTGCTCGGGATCCAGTTGTTGTAGCTCCTACTCTGTTCAAGTCACTGCCGAGACAGACGATCTGCTCGGGATCCAGTTGTTGTAGCTCTACTCTGTTCAAGTCACTGCCGAGACAGACGATCTGCTCGGGATCCAGTTGTTGTAGCTCCTACTCTGTTCAAGTCACTGTCGAGACAGACGATCTGCTCGGGATCCAGTTGTTGTAGCTCTACTCTGTTCAAGTCACTGCCGAGACAGACGATCTGCTCGGGATCCAGTTGTTGTAGCTCTACTCTGTTCAAGTCACTGCCGAGACAGACGATCTGCTCGGGATCCAGTTGTTGTAGCTCCTACTCTGTTCAAGTCACTGTCGAGACAGACGATCTGCTCGGGATCCAGTTGTTGTAGCTCCTACTCTGTTCAAGTCACTGTCGAGACAGACGATCTGCTCGGGATCCAGTTGTTGTAGCTCTACTCTGTTAAAGTCACTGTCGAGACAGACGATCTGCTCGGGATCCAGTTGTTGTAGCTCCTACTCTGTTCAAGTCACTGACGAGACAGACGATCTGCTCGGGATCCAGTTGTTGTAGCTCCTACTCTGTTCAAGTCACTGCCGAGACAGACGATCTGCTCGGGATCCAGTTGTTGTAGCTCTACTCTGTTCAAGTCACTGCCGAGACAGACGATCTGCTCGGGATCCAGTTGTTGTAGCTCCTACTCTGTTCAAGTCACTGTCGAGACAGACGATCTGCTCGGGATCCAGTTGTTGTAGCTCCTACTCTGTTAAAGTCACTGTCGAGACAGACGATCTGCTCGGGATCCAGTTGTTGTAGCTCTACTCTGTTCAAGTCACTGTCGAGACAGATGATCTGCTCGGGATCCAGTTGTTGTAGCTCTACTCTGTTCAAGTCACTGTCGAGACAGACGATCTGCTCGGGATCCAGTTGTTGTAGCTCTACTCTGTTCAAGTCACTGCCGAGACAGACGATCTGCTCGGGATCCAGTTGTTGTAGCTCCTACTCTGTTCAAGTCACTGTCGAGACAGACGATCTGCTCGGGATCCAGTTGTTGTAGCTCCTACTCTGTTCAAGTCACTGTCGAGACAGACGATCTGCTCGGGATCCAGTTGTTGTAGCTCTACTCTGTTCAAGTCACTGTCGAGACAGACGATCTGCTCGGGATCCAGTTGTTGTAGCTCTACTCTGTTCAAGTCACTGTCGAGACAGATGATCTGCTCGGGATCCAGTTGTTGTAGCTCTACTCTGTTCAAATCACTGTCGAGACAGATGATCTGCTCGGGATCCAGTTGTTGTAGCTCTACTCTGTTCAAGTCACTGTCGAGACAGACGATCTGCTCGGGATCCAGTTGTTGTAGCTCTACTCTGTTCAAGTCACTGCCGAGACAGACGATCTGCTCGGGAGCCAGTTGTTGTAGCTCCTACTCTGTTCAAGTCACTGTTCAACGAAGTTTCCCGGTCTCAAAAAGTTTCCCGGTCTCAACATCAATTGTTCGCAATTTCTGTTCATTTGATGCATATATGAGACACTATCTGAGTCGAATGAGCTTTCTGGCCTATAACCGCACAAGGAAATATAGATCTCCGCGAAAAAGTGCCCCTAGGGTCAACTTTTGACGTAGAGTCCGAAAATCGACCTTAGCAAGCTGTATCTTTAAAACTGAATTCCCAGTGGCACACTTCTCGTGCCAGGGGGAAATTTATATCTCGAGAACGGCGTTTCGGAGACCCACAAAACCATAGTAATTCTGAAAGATCTCGACGAGATACGCATTTTTGCAATTCGTAGCGAAGAGCTAACTCATCTGTGGAAAAAGTTATTTTTATTTTGAAAAACAATCAGCTTGAAAAAAATTTCCACAGGTCGTGTTTTTAAAATATGTTCATTAGATTCCTTGTTAAAAACTACATATATGCTCATTTTTTCAGCCGAAAAAAGATCATGACAGTTGATCATTTTATAGAAAAATGATCAACTTTTACGGTTTTTCGAGCAAAACTTTTTCTGCTTTAAGTTTCATGGGCTCTAGTGCTCAAATTCGAATTCAGCGTGTGAAAATACACGAAATTCCTATAGTCAGATTTTTCTGGGATAATTTTTTTCCGACTTTTTCATGACCTCATGGTCATGGCCATTTTTGGGTCAAAAAGTCGAAATATCAAACCTGTGTCACTATACGTGTTTCCGGTTTATTTTTGATCGTATAAACCGAATTTCCATACTAGAGCTCACAAAACAGCGAAAGAAAAAAGTTGTGTTTAAAAACCTTATATATTTTGATTATGAGACCATATATTTTTTTCTTTCGCCGTTTTGTGAGCTCTAGTATGGAAATTCGGTTTCTACGATCAAAAATAAGCCAGAAACACGTATAGTGACACAGCTCGAAAAACCGTAAAAGTTGAGCATTTTTCTATAAAATGATCAACTGTCATGATCTTTTTTCGGCTGAAAAAATGAGCATATATGTAGTTTTTAACAAGGAATCTAATGAACATATTTTAAAAACACGACCTGTGGAAACTTTTTTCAAGCTGATTGTTTTTCAAAATAAAAATAACTTTTTCCACAGATGAGATAGCTCTTCGCTACCAATTGCAAAAATGCGAATCTCGTCGAGATCTTTCAGAATTACTATGGTTTTGTGGGTCTCCGAAGCGCCGTTCTCGAGATATAAATTTCCCCCTGGCACGAGAAGTGTGCCACTGGGAATTCAGTTTTAAAGATACAGCTTGCTAAGGTCGATTTTCGGACTCTACGTCAAAAGTTGACCCTAGGGGCACTTTTTGCGGAGATCTATATTTCCTTGTGCGGTTATAGGCCAGAAAGCTCATTCGACTCAGATAGTGTCTCATATATGCATCAAATGAACAGAAATTGCGAATAATTGATGTTGAGACCGGGAAACTTTTTGAGACCGGGAAACTTTTTTGAGACCGGGAAACTTCGTTGAGACCGGGAAACTTCGTTGAGACCGGGAAACTTTCTTGAGACCTAGAAAATTCCTTGAGACCGGGAAACTTTCTTGAGACCAGGAAACTTTCTTGGGACCGGGAAACTTCGTTGAGACCGGGAAACTTTCATAAAACCCATTTACTGGTGTAGAGCCCAGATTTTGATTAATTATTAACTATTGAAAAATAATGATTTTCAGTTGAATCGCCTACAATAGACGCTGTTAGCATGGCTTTCATGCTCAGTTATTCGGATTTGGCCGTGAATAAGCAACTATCGATGTCTATGAAGTCAGTTAATGATATCAAACTCTTTTCAGTTCAGCTAAACTCTTGAATGTAAAATCGCTAAACTCTAATACAATATTGAAGGTGTCTTCTGGAACCAACGTACAAAAACGGCGTGGATCAATCAATTCTACTCTCAAAGCTGCGTAAAGTGTATCGCGAGATACTCAGAATAGTATTGTTTTGTTGTTTTTGCTTATTTATTATTGTACTCGCTATACCTTGTTTGCGAGTAAGTCAAAATTGCAGAAATCAGGTACCATATCTGAGGCTGATATCATTAATGTGATACTCTATCCATAGTTTCCAATGATATATTCAGGAATTGATCCAATGGGCGGTCAGCTCTGTGACTGAACCCGACGAGCAATCGTACTTCGAAGACACGGAAATCGCCGTGCTCACAATCGAGAGAACCGCCCCATACATCGCCAAATACGCACGCAACATGCAATTTCTGGACAGAAATTCAATCCGTTTTCGCAACCTATCGATATTAATCTGTAAGCTTTCGTAATCGAGGTTACATTTTCTCAAGTGATATAAATCAAATATCTTGACATCGTAATTCGCTGTGCCTTTGTCTCTAGTACAACAATGCAATGACGGTATCGAAAATCGGCCTCCAGCGTCTTTCGATCTGGGCTGCCTGCTAGATGTTTGCACGAAAGAATTATTAAAATAAATTATGTTTCGAGACATTCATATGGGAAGTTGTCCTACTCGTGCGAAGACTCGACACGATTTTCCTTAAAACATCACACTTTTCCAAATGTTTCGGGCATGCATTTATCACATCTCAAAAAGATGTTAAAATATTGAGTACGATGTTAATGGTGAATCCAATCAAATGTTGGAGTAGAGCAGTGAATTAGCGATCTGTAACGAATTAATGAGAACTACAGTAGGATTTTTATTTTCACGTATATTTCCAGTCACATATCCAAAATTGGAACGCAAATACTGTCATTTAAGATAACCCTCAAACAAATATCTCTGCATATTCTCCTCACTTACGACCTTTGAATATTTTTCCGATCATATTTCCAGCGTGGCCGAAAATGTTGCCGGCAGTTCCGACAGCACTCTTAACGACACCGCCGACTGCAAAGTAGATATTAGTGATGACAAATCGACATCAACTCTCATCAATTCGCTTGATCTCGCTGGTCAAAGAATCATGAGAGCTTGAAAATTGAGGGGAACGGATTTGTCATCGCCATTGGACATATTCGTGGATTAATAATAATCGAGGAGAAACGAGAGGATTAACCAACCGTCAAGATGGAGAGCCTCGTTTGCGATATTCGCCACACCGCAGGCTAAATACGATGATTTTTGGAGCATTGTTCAGCATGGGTTGAATATTCGACATGAGGTATGTAGCACTGTTGCTACCTCTTCCCCACGCCTAATTTTGCAATATGCGAAGGAGGAGGTAGCAACTGCTCTACCTGCGCTCGAATAACTATTAGCGGAGATGAGGCATAGATAGGAGTTCCCCATCTCGATTCAAATTTGTTTCTCGTCACCGAAAACAACTATAAACAAATATTCAACGGCGGCAACCGAATAACAATTCTCTCCATCTCGCCCACTCTCGCTTCTATCTTATCGGCGAGATAGTGGGCAGAATCAAGATAGCACAGTCGTATTGCAATTCATTAGGATACTTGAGACAAGGATATGATATCCAAACTGTAAATGTCGAATTACGTACCGGCATCTTGTATGGTATGCTGGCCCTCGTCTACCTAAATAACGAAAATATGATAATATTTCTCGAAATACTTTGTTTCGAACCTCACTGCCGGCGATGTTAATTGCACCAAGGCCCACACCGTCGCCGGTGATAGCACCGACAACATTACTCACTCCTCTCAGTCCACCGTCGGCGATGTTCCGCGCACCCTTAGCGGTATCGCCGACTGCAAAGGGGCGTAGATATTAGTGATGACAAATCGACAATGATGTTTTGGGAGGAATCTACAGCACAGGGTTGAATATTCGAGAGGAGGTAGCACAGTTAAAACATCCTCCTCGTCTAATTTAGCAATATGCAAATGAGGAAATAGCAAATGCTCTACAACCCGCTCGAATAACCAACACTGGTGCACCATTTAATTCATTTTGATGTGGTGCCTTAGCTAATTGGGGAATAGATGGTAATTCGCAACGTTGACGACAGTACCGAGACCACCACCACGACAACCCTTTGTTCTGACGGCGGGATCCGCGGCTTCCAGAGCGATAGAAGAGACGAGGAGGAGTACGAAGAAGCTGGTTGAGAACATCTTTCAGTTGAAAGAAGGGATGATTTCAGTTGGTTCGGAGGCTCCTTTTATACAGAGAATATCGCCACAAAATTTGAATATTAGGAGAACAAAGCATGGCGCCATGCCATAACAACGGCAACTTCTGACTGAGAACGAGAGATCACCCCAGCCTCGATGGATTGAAAGATACGATCGATTCATGATTCGGTTTGTCATTTTGTCACTTTTTCCTTGCCAACCTATATTTCCGTTCAGTTAATTTGTTCATCTCGGCTCGGAATGTGAAAATCGTCAATCTAAACTGTTCGGCATTGCGAGAATTTCGTCAAATGCATCATATGTGCGCTGTGACGTAACGAGACTAGTGATCTCATTCTATATTTTGGCTGTTTATTCTATTGGGACAGCGTGTCGCAGAATTTGAATAAGCTTGTCGTGGGCAGTGGCAAAATGTGAGAACATGTTTTTCCATTCTCGGAAACATTCCGTTGAGCTATGGTGTCTTACTATCCACTTCCTCGTTGATCGAATTCTTTTCCATCGAACCGTAAGGATATAGATATATCGATTGATCGGTCTAGCGTTAGCCCATCTTCCTCGTTGAAGCGTATTGTTGTTTTATTTGTTCAGTCAACCATGATAAACGAGCCCTGAATTATCAACAGCTGACATTCAAAATGCGTATATTATATTAATGAAGTTGACATGCGTTCCCACTTCGTAGTATTTCATTTAAAAAAAGGAGACAATCAATAAATGATTCAGTTTGTCATTTTTGCACTCAATCGTCGCCAACGTCTATTTGCCTTCAGTTCATCTGTTCAACTCGGTCAGGAATACGAAACTCGTCAATCAAAACTGTCCAGAATTGCGAGAACTTCGCTAAATGCATCATTGCATGGTCGTTGTGACGTAAAGAGACTAGTGATCTGTATCATGTTATATGTTGGATGTTCATCATATTGTGATAGCTGGTGGCCGAATTTGAATAAGCTTGTGGTGGGCAGTGCCAAATGGTGAAAATCATTTTCACCCGGAGACATTCCGTTGAGCCACGGTGTCTTACGAGCTACTTTCTAGTTGATCAAATTCTCTTCTCTCGAACTTTAAGGAAATTGATTCATCGGTCTACCTTAAGCGAATGAGATGATTGCAGTTGATAAAATTCTTCAGACAACGATGATAAACTTGTCATGAAGTATCAAGAGTTGACATACAAAATACTTATATCATATTAGAGAAATGAAGTAGACATGCGTTCTCCCCACTTTAGTCAGTAACATTAATTTCATAATTTTCAGAGGCTTCAGACTCTCTATAGCCCGCGTTTCTTCAAAATTAGAGGGAATATGTGCTTCAGTAAATACTCTCAGCATTATTTTCGAACTAATCGTATGGTATATTAATAGGTGTAGGGTGTAGGGGCATCAACGTGAATGGCCGATTGCGCAATCTGTTCTGCTCCATGCGACCGTCAGGTTCTTAATATCTTCTTTGCTTTTTGGACGCACGTTGATATCTCTGAAGCCCGCGTGCGCAGGAGACAATCGATAAATGGTTGAGCATTGTCCAGCATTGTCCTTGTGATACTCCCAACTTCTATGTTCCTTGAGTTCATTCGCTCATCTCGTAACCGATTGTGAAAACCGCCAAACTAAACTGTCCAGCATTGTCAGAACTTCGTGGAATTGTGACGTAAAGAGTCTAGTGAACTGTATCTTGCTGTTTATGATATTGAGACAGCTCGTCGCCGAATTTGAATAAGCCGAAATGTGAAAACATTTTTGATCTGAATCTACCGGAAACATTATTTTGAGCTATGGTGTCTTACAGGCTTTTATCAAATTCAGAAATTTCACTCGAACCCATGAATATCGATTGATATGAACATTTTATCGAACCTATGTCAGTAATTTCTCAATCATTGTTTCATTCCTTGCATGATCGATTTCTGTATTTTCACAGGATGTCTTGAACTCCGTCCATTCAACTGGACTACAATCGCTCTCCTTCCAATTAGATTCGCACTTGAGCAATGCTACTCCTGAATGGGGAACATTTTATTTCAAAGTATGGAAATATGTCAAATTTCTAACAAAAAACTGTCCATTTACAAAAAAATAGTACGCTCAATTTATTTAAAAACTCACTTGCTTTAACTTTTATGTCGGAAAAAGTCTTCCATGCTATGGTGAGGTTTGGCCAGTCGATGCTTCGCGGAATCCGTGCCTGAAATATTCATAAAAGCGTAATTTAAATGTGAATTGTCAAGAAACTTAGGACACAAAACTGCCGAGCCATCTTTAAAAGGGAGAAAAATACGTGACCGGTAACATGGTTGTAAATTGCAAAAGCCCTCTTTGTTTGTTTGTTTGTTTGTTTGTTATGAATTCACATTTCTACAATCCCTGGATACGTTTTAAGATGAAAAAAAAATTCCCCTTTCACCCCAAGAACATCACATAAGCAGCACTGATCTAATGTATAAAAATGAAGAGAGATTGAACCTTGTGAAAAACACTGATTCACATGCGCTCGCCTCGAGAATGCATTAATCCCTCTTCTACCTGTCTCGGTTGGTCATTCATCTCATTCGCCAATGCATATTGAAACAACCTTTGGATGACCCTTTCCCCTCTCGGCTCGCTCCCCCTCTCTCCGCTCAGCCTACCCCGTCTGGTCTAGAGTGCTGCCAGTATTTAGCTTCTTTCATCATCGGTCTGGCAATTAGTGGCAACACTCCATCGCCCCCTTCGCACGGCCATCCGGTCTTCGGCGGGATTGATGAAGCCCCGGAGCTCAGCCGACCCCGTGACGGACTGCGATATTTTCCTGGTGTATTTTTTTGCAAAGTCCCGGAAGGTTCGGGGCGAGGAATTGGTGAACATAAGAGAGAGAGAAAATTACATACGGTCAATACCGGGAAACGGATACGCCTCACAGTCTATTGAATCTCTCGTGGTTGCAAACCAATCACTTTCTATTGTTTCTATCGACCAAAGTAGTAATATGGTCAGATACGAGAGCGTGGAGGAAAAGTTGCAGATGAAGCCACGGAGGGAAGCGGAGTGGCTACATCGCAAATTTTCCGGTGCGTTCGAAGCCTCACGCGCTTTTCGCAAGGTCATACGCCTCATTTTCACGTTAAAGGAGGAGTAAACTCAATATTTTCTTTGGCAAACTAACGATATGGCCCGATAGGAACGAACGACGTTACAAATCCAAAATTTGGAAGCGATTGGTCAATTCTGAGCCGAGATATCCGCGCGCACAGTTTCTACAGGGCTCCGGGACAATAGGGCCTGCGAGAGACTCTCGAAGGGAAGAGGGCAGAGACGCAGACAGAGCGTGTCCCTGTCGCTCTCCCTCGCCCTTCCCTCGGCCTCGCACGTGTCGATTTTGTTGGGCACTTTCTCTCCTTGCAGTTTAGAGGCAGCGCGAGTTCAAACCCCGGACCTGCCAAACATTTTTGCAGTATTTTTCGCAGTACTTCTCGAGTAACTAAACGCAAAATAAATTAATCAAAATCAATATTTCGATCTCAATTTCAACAAATAAATGTCAATCAACAGAATACGATTCTTCAGCTTCAGTGAGGAACACTTGATAAAAGAAATTGATTGAAGCAAGCCCTCGTATCCCGTATTTTTCCTCATATCAAAGTGTTCACTCAAACAATATCGGTGCAAATATGACATTGGTGAAATATCTGCTGAACAACACACATTAGCATTGGTGGCTTCGCTTTATTATCAATACATCCATTACAAGCAAACATAAAAACTAACAAGTACACAATTTCTGAGTGTATAAAATTGGGGAAATCTATACAAGCGGAGATAGATAAGTAAAATTCACTAAGAAGATCACTAACTACTCATTGGTTTGGAGGATCTTCCCTTTATTTTGTGGGTTAAACCGAGTAAAAGAGCGCACTTGGATTACGGTTTTTGAAATATGATATTAAGGACATACCGTAATCCACGTGCGCTGTTTTATACGTTTTTACTCAAACTCTAGTGATGATTGACCGTGATCATTGAATGTTGTAGCACACGCACACTTATCGAAGGAATAATAGAGCATGCTATGGGGATCAAGTAGCCAAGAGCGATAAGCATTCAATCAGACTATTGGTTTGGTATTCACCGAGTGCAAACAAATATTCATAATGTTCACCTTTTTGGAAACCCTTGTAAGAACGAATATAACTGACTCTTTTCTCCATCTGGACGCGACTGGCGACGAGTAGTACGACGGCGGATCAGAATGCTATAATTGCGAGATCCCTGCACCTACGCTCCTTCCCGTCACATTGGTGACTTCGGGTCCCTTTTCTCCATCAACGAAGTGTTATCTAAACAACGCGTACATTATAATAAATAAGGATGGCATGACAAGTATAAGTAATCAATACCCCTCTTTCACAAGATCACAAGGTTATAAGGCCTATGCCTGCTTCAGGAAACGCAGACAAATAAAAGGGAAGAAGAAATACCTTTTCATTTGATGCCCTGCTCCAGTACTTCTGGGCTTGCTTCTCTTCCCAGATCTTGCGTCTCCCTGGAAGAAAGGGCTGCGAATGGTGAAAAACAAGCAATAACGTACGAAAGCGACGCGATCATAATGGTTCACGATTGTTTGATATTTTTAAACTTAAATAGCTATTACAATGTAACTATTCGATCGGTAGTTAAGAGGAGAGGGGAAGAGGAGCGTACGTCTGTTGTTCGTTCAGTAAATCAATGAGCAAATCTATCAGAACGATGCAGCTAACATAATTATTTCACAAAGATCATCGAACAGAATGGTTTAGAGTACAATTATAAAATAGGCGACTAGAATATTCGAGGAGAAGCCAGGAGTCAAGTGACAAACAGCAAGTTGAATGAGCAACTGCTAGAAAGACATTTGGAACACGAAATGCAGTGCTAAAGGGGTGATATCGGTTCCACTTACTAGATACACGCTTCCTCTCTCAATTACTCGCTCATTACAAAGTATAGAACCTCCAAACGTGTAAGAACAAGACGGAACAAACGAGACTTTGGCCACTACTAGGTTCAACTCTCACTCCTCGCTCACAAACATGATCTATTCGCGTCACATCGATCAAATACATAGAGGGGATATAGGCGCATCGAAAAGGAACAGAACTGGAGCAATTACACATGCAACAATTAAGAAAATGAGAGCAAAACAGGGAGCGTCAGCTCGTGTCAACGAGAGCTGGTGGTACTACTGCATTTAGCACTGTCATTCAGTTCGCGATTGCAAACTATCACGAACTGAAACTACAGTATATTGTCATCATTGCTAGCGGATTTCGTTGTAAGACGCAGTGATTTTGACGGTCCTTTATGCGGTCCACGGGTAACCTGTGCACGCGACCCTTCTTACATCGTAGCAGTCAGAGGCTGATAGTTTCAATCTGGTCTACCAGTTCGATATTTGCACGAAAGAATTATTAAAATAAATTATGTTTTCACCCATTCCTTTCTGTAAGGTGTTCTTATCTCGTGAAGTCTCCACACTATTTGTTGAATTGCATTTACCATCGCACTGTTTCAAATGCTTCGGTCATGTATTTATCACGTGTCAAAAAGATATTGAATACGATGTGAATGAAGACTCCAATCAGATGTTGGAGTAGATGAATGAATTAGTGATCTGCAACGAATTAATGAGAGGTACAGTAGGATGTTTATTTTCACGTACATTTCCATTCATGACTCTCATATCCGTAGTTGGACCGGTCATCTTGGGATAACTCTCAAACAAATATCTGTGCACCTCACTTACGACAAGAGGCTACATCTCCAGATTCTCCAGATCTTTCATCTCCAGATTGTCAATGTTGTCCAGAACGTTCTCCCAGGTAACGCCAGCAACCATCACTGCTTTGTCGACTGGAAAAGGGGCGTGAATTGTATTCATGACAAATCAGCATCAGCTATCATCAATTCGCGTGATCTCTCGTCGGCGAGGGTTCGAAAACAGAGGAAATGGAGGAGAAACTAGAGCATTTACGTCTCTCTCCTCCCACATGCGCTCTCGAGTCTCTGACCGGCGACAGAGTACAAAGATGGAGAGAGTCATCACCCGAAGCGACATCACTAATGCACAACATAGGGTTGATGATTTGTGAGGAGGTATCAGGTATCGTATTTGATATCGAATAACAGCTCTCTCCGTTTTGCTCCATCTCTCCTCTATCTGACCGACGAGATAGCGAGCAGAATCAAGCGAGCACTATCCCATCAGGTCTCACTTATCTTCATTATTGTAATTTTGAACAATAGTATGGTGTCCAGTAATAAAAAAAATATAAATATATTAAAATACGAAATATGTACCGGCATCTCGCATGGCTTGGAGACCCTCGGGTATCTGAAAAGCGCAAGGATTATAATATTTCTAAAAATGCATTGTTTCGAACCTTATTTTCGTGAAGAGCGGCTGCCATAGCGACAATAGAGACGAGGATGAGGAGGAAGAAACGAGTTGAGAACATCTTTCAGTTGAAAGAAGGAGTGATCTCAGTCGGTTCTGGGTTGGCTTTTATACAGACAATTTTGTCACGAAATTTGAATATTAGGAAAACAAAAAATGGCGATATGCCATAACAACGGCAACTTCTGACTGAATGTGAGAGATCACCACATCCTCGATGAATTGAAGGGGAATCGATACATGATTCAGTTAGTCATTTTGGCACTTTTTTTGCACTTCGGTCCGGAATGTGAAAACCGCCACATTGAAGTGGCCAACTTTACGAGAACGTCGTTAAATGCATCATACGCGTGCTGTGACGTAACGAGACTGGTGATCTGTATCATGTTATGTTTTGACTGTTCATGATAGTGGAACAACGGGTCGCCGAATTTGAATAAGCTTGTCATGGGCAGTGCCGAAATGTGAAAACATTGTTATTCTATCTGAATCTACCCGGACACATTCTGCTGAGCTATGGTGTCTTCCTAGACACTTCGTTTTTGATAAAATTCCGAATCTAATTCCGAATCTACTCTCGGATATCGATTGATGGGATATCGCATGATCCCAAAAGAGTCTCCTCATTTCGCCTGCTCCTTCGTCGGTTAGAGAAAGTAGAGAGCATACGAAATGAGGATAGAGCGGATCCAATTTGAAATCACTAATCGATATATGATTGAGTTTCTCATTTTTGCACTCCCTTCTTGTCAACTTCTATCCACTTCAGTTTATTTGTTCATCTCGGCCCGGAATGTGAAAACCGTCGAAAAAACTGTCGAGAATTGAAAGAACTTCTTCAAATTCAGCATACCGTGTGCGTTGTGACGTAACGAGACTATTGTGGACCAGCGGTTTTTTCCGCGACGTTGTGTTGTGTGTTGGCGGGATTACCGACCCTTGCTGGGGAATGATTGCCAATGAGGCCGGACATACACACAGACGTTTGCGCTTTATATAGTAGTATAGATGTTTACGATATTGGGATAGCGTTTTTTATCGATTCTGTTAGCAAAACGATTATAATTCGATTATAAGATATAGCGGGCTTCAGTCAGACACCATAACCAATAAAGTCGAACCTGCCAGCGTCGGCATGCCAGTCAGACACTATGGCAACACCATGGCCCGCAACACCATGGCCGCCTGGCCTAGTGGTTATGGCCTGGAGGCCAGGGCGGCCTACCGCCGGGAGCGCATGGCGGAGACTAGTGGTTGGGGGGCGCGAGCCTTCTACTTTTTTTTCGACTCTGACCACTTTTTCACCTTCTACCATCTTGCAAAACATGGTCGATCGTGGGGCTCGAACCGGCGATATAGCGGACTTCAGTCAGACACCATAACCATAACCAATAATAGGCATGGTGTCTGACTGGCATGCCGACGCAGGCAGGTTCGACTCCCGCCCGCAGGTGATGTTTTGCAAGAGGTAGAGAAAGGCGCGCGCCCCAACCACTAGTCTCCGTTTTTCCCGAAGTTGGGTAACAAGACGTTAACAGAATCGATAGAATTTGAATAAGCTTGCCGTGGACAGTGTCATAATGTGAAAACATGTTTTTCTTTTTTTTAATGTGAAAACAGCTACTTCGTACATGATTAAATTCAGGAACTTCACTCGAATCCAAAAGATATTATGATATGAACATTTTATCGAAATTATTGCAGTAACTTCTCGGCCATTGTTTCATTCCTTGCGTGATCAATCTCTGTATTTTCACAGAACGTCTTGAACTCCGCCGGCAATCGCTCTCTTTCCAATTATATTCGCATTTGAGCAACGCAACTCCTGAATAGGGTTTTTTTTTTCAAGTTTAATACACTGAACAAATCTGTAAAAAAAATAATAGTGCTTTTAAAAACTTATGTGCTTTCACTTTAATATCCGAAAATGTTTTCCATGCTATTGAGATGCTGGGCCAATCGACGCTTCGTGGAATGCGTGCCTGAACCATTTATAGATCCATTAATTGAGAGTGATTCGTCAAGAAACTTACACGGGACTGACCGGAACTCACATATCTCAATCCACTTCAATTTCGTATGGTAGATAAGATCCCCCGAGGGAGCCTCAAAACCGTTTTCAAAAGTTGCCAGATGCCTCTAGTAATTAAGATAATTAGCACTTTCTGTTTGCGCGTGGTGATATCACTCGCCTCAACCACCACTCTCTCATCGGCTTCCGTGGCCTAGTGGGGTGTGGTTTCGTCTTCAAGACGGGAGGCTGCTGGTTCGACTCCGCACTCCTGAAAATTTTTTTGCTCATATTCCATTCTGATCTTTGATCTTTCGTTTTGTGAGCGTATTCATTTCATTCAAGTTTTGAACTCACAACATGGTTTATTCAAGTTAACAGGTATGGTAATCAACAACATAGCACTTGAAGCAGTAAGTGTGGTCACACAAGGGGCACAGAATGAAACTCATAGAGGGACAACCAACGGAGTGACAACTCTTGCTATGAACAGTGCGGGGAAAGCAGTACTCAACAGGGGTGCGGAATCGAGAAGGGGGAGGCGAATCCAGGTATCCAGCCGCGAACCAAGCGTACTGAATCATGGGCTGGAACTGGGGTGCGCGGAGAATGCGGAATGAGAGTGAGATCAATTTGAGAATATTATCCCTTTGGAAGGCTACGAATTCGGGATAGTTTTTTAATGCGTGGGTCTGGATTCGGCGAACTAATCCCTTGAATGGTCGAAAGAAAGAGACATCAAGAGGCTGGCAGATGCCAGTGGCACCAGCTGGGATTTGCCTTGTGTTCAGAAGCTTGCCAGGAGGAAGAGAAGAGTCGATGGCCGACTTGTCGCGGAATGACGTCCATGAGTCCAGAAGGATGAGGAGATCGCTCGATGGAGTGGACGGGGTGAAGATGCACTGCAAGAAACTCACATGATTGAAATCATCAAAGTGGAAGAAAAACGAAAGAAGGTCACTCACCTTGGCTGTCCACTCCTTCATATGCTGCTTGGTCATAATATGGGAGGTACCAGCTGTCACGATGAGATTGGGAGCATTGAAGATGGCTTTATTCTTCGGGAACTGGCCTCCTGGTTCCTGCAGTACGACGAATAGGTAGTCCCCCATCGATCCATCAGTGAACACTAGTGGCATGACCGTGTATGAGTGCGTGAGTGAAGCAGTGGACTGGACGATTCTGATCAATGTCTTCTGACCGATCGGGGCGAGACTCCTGAATGAGGGAAATAAAGTCCGAACTCTCGATCAGTATTGGTCACAACCTTATTATGAATAAAATCGTACCGTTTGGAATGGAGCTCCTTTAGAAATCCCGATGGATCCGCATTGCATATTGTGTTGAGTGGTCGGGTCTTCATCTCCTGCTTGATTCCGGCCACGAACTCATCGGCTTCTTTCTTGATTTTGGCGTCGTTCACGAAGTTTTTCTTGGACACGAACTTGGTGACTCGACGAGATCCGAGGCGGCACTTCTGCTTGAATCTGGTGACCCAGGATTGCGATGCATCGAAGTTCGTCACGTAGTTGTTCGCTCGGTTGATGTTGAGAGCCATGATTTGAAGGTCAACATCGTGGATGGAGTAGCCTGAATTGGAAAAATAAGTAAAAAATCACAATTTCTATGACAGTAGTGCGAAGAAGTGAAATAACAGGCCTTCCTCGATGGCCTCCACGACCTCCTTGTACAGATCGTTTGCGATATTCTGCAGTCCCATTATCCTCCCAGCTCGACGAGTCGAGTCCTCGTCCGCTTCTTTGGCGAATTGCTCCAGCTTGCGAAGATCGTATTCGTTGCCGATGAATCGATAGTCCTTCCGCATCGCATCGAGAGTACGGTGAGCCTTCATCGTAGTCGATCGATAGTCTTTCGCGGCCACGAGAATCTACAACGGATATTGTCATTATACGGAAATCGACGATATGAAAGGGTGAGATGACTACGGTAATCGAAAACGATATGAAATGTCAACGAAGAGAGAATGGGGAGAAGAAACGATAAAGGCACTCACAGTTTCTAGTGTCGCTGCTCCCATCGAGAATATGAATCTCTTCCTATCAGGCGGCGGCAGATCATTGACGAGATCGAGATCTGCTTCTCCCCAATCCGGATCGTAGTCTCCGTGGTCTTGAGGATCGACAGTCTCGAGTTCCTCATTCTCATCGTAGATGAGTGAATCGAGGGCAGCCTGGATTGGGGCGAATCACAACAATTCCCAATTATAGATACGAAAACACTAACACACAACAAAGCCTAACCTCTTTGAGTAGATGGGCGAAGGTTCCGGCCAGCTTTCGTTCCTCCCTCGTGGCAGAAGAGAGGTCAGAGTCGATGCCCAGCTGGTCAGCGAGTAGGGCGACGACCCGAGAAGCGGAGAACATGATGAATGAAGTGAAGCTCTCTCGAACATGTCTGGGGGCTGACCTCTACCTTGATCTACCGACAGTCGAGAGGTCAGGGGTCATGCACCGGAAGTGGATGTAGGGGGGCCTGGTCGCAGGTCGAACAAGGCATAAAATAATCACAAATGATTACACTTTAGCACGATGTGAGTTCAAAACTTGAATGAAATGAATACGCTCACAAAACGAAAGATCAAAGATCAGAATGGAATATGAGCAAAAAAATTTTCAGGAGTGCGGAGTCGAACCAGCAGCCTCCCGTCTTGAAGACGAAACCACACCCCACTAGGCCACGGAAGCCGATGAGAGAGTGGTGGTTGAGGCGAGTGATATCACCACGCGCAAACAGAAAGTGCTAATTATCTTAATTACTAGAGGCATCTGGCAACTTTTGAAAACGGTTTTGAGGCTCCCTCGGGGGATCTTATCTACCATACGAAATTGAAGTGGATTGAGATATGTGAGTTCCGGTCAGTCCCGTGTTAGCATACAAACTGCCACAAGGTTGGTTCGAGAAAGGTAGCCCCTTATCTACCTTTCTCGAATATTCATTAATCTCATTCGCCCAACGCTTATTGAAACAACCCTTCTTGGATGACCCTCTCCCCTCTCCCTCCCCTCTCTGCTCGCTCGCTCTCTCTCCGCTCATCCTACCCCGTCATGTCCAAATTGCTGTCAGTCTTTAGATAATCTCATCTCGGTCTCTCAATCAGTGGCAACACTCCCTCGCCCCCTTCGCACGACCGTCCGGTCCTCTGCGGGATTGATGCGCCCCAGAGCTCAGCCGACACCGCGACGGCCTGCGATGCTCCCGGGTGTAGTTGTTTGCACGATCCCGGAAGGGTCGGGACGAGAAAATGGTAAATAAAAACTGACATAATACATTACCGGGAAACAAAAACACCTCACAGTCTATTTAATCTCTCGAGGCAACATATGAATTCATTTCTAATATGTATACCTACCAAAGTTGTAATATGCTCTGATAAATGAACAAGACATGCATGTCTAAGAATACATGAACCAGCGTACGCCTCATTCGTTTTGCACGTTCACCGACCAACACACTTTTTTTCGACGTTTCTAGTGGGTAAAGCCGAAACGAGTCACTAACCATCAGCAAACACAAAAGTCAGCAAACAACCAAATTGCTGTTTTTCTTTCGTTTTGCAGTTCTATTGCAAACCCCCGAAAATTTCCTAAGGCTAGAGATCAAAAGATGAAATTAGTAGAGTTAAAGCGTCGATGCTTGCTAGCACAAAACTGACATAGTGAGCTGATTTCCGTATGATCTTTTTGGATCAAAAGATGAAATTGATGAGGTTAAAGCTGAAGCGTCCAAAATTTCAATGTTTACCAGCACATAACTGACATAACGAAATGATTTCCTCATGATCTTTAGGTACAATCGATCTGTTTGATCTTGCGATCCCCCTATCACAAGCTGTTTACTACAGTGAATAAGAATGATGATAGAGCTTATAATCCTGTGGTCCATTGATGTAGTTGAATTTTCTGCAGCAAATCACGAAGTTTTGAGTAATCCTAGCTGCGCAAAGTTTTCCCGGTGCGCAAAGTTCGCTAGCCTAGTCTACACGTTAATCCTTGCAAGTAACAGTGGAAGTGCACAGTGTCGATTGTGCGGAGTGCCCCCCCCCCCCGCTCACTTCAAAGGCGATCAACCCCCATAGTAATCTCCTCAATCGAGTGAATTACCACCTGTTTTGATGACTGGGGAAGGCACGTATTTGCAAGGGACAGGATGGGGACATGGTATGGTAGTATTTTCGAAAAAAACTGGTAATTAATTTCAGTAACGCCATCGCCCCGCTCACCGCCCTGGTCGCGCTGTACTCGGGCGACTTCGACCAGGAAGGAGGTACTGTTCCAACTCTTGGCTCGGTGCCAGAGCAATTGGTACCATTGGCTCGATGCCAGGATAGAGAGTCATCTTGGCTCCGTGCCAATCCCTGGCCCGGATCCATTGGCCATTCGAAATGACCACCTTCCTGTCGCATTCAGTGAATTCCAAATTCGAATATGTTTCACATGCCTCTCAAATCTCCCTGCAATATCGAACGTTCGATAGATGTTTCCTTCTCACAATGAAACAACTCTAGTCTTCCTGATCTTCAGGCAATTCCCTGATAATCAGTCCAATCTCCCGAAGGTCAGTCCAATCCCTGATGTTCAGGCACGCCGTTCTACGTCCTGCTCTTCGGCGTGTTCGCGATCTGCGTCGGCCTGTGGTGCCTGGGCCACAAAGTGATCCGGACCGTGGGCACGCACATGAGTGCGGTCACACCGGCGAGGTACGGTAACATGATGGGATACGGTAGGGGATATGGTAGGAGTACGGTATCTGAAGGTTACGGTAGGAGTACGGTAGCTGAAGGTTACGGTAGGAGTACAGTAGCTAATCGGGGTTACGGTATAAGATATGGTTTACGGTAGATAGCGGTAAAGTAATGTGTCAAGAAGACATCCGTACCGAAAGAAGCCAGTTTATGATCCACTTTCGGATACGGTATCCACAAGTTACTGTAACCATTAATTGATAATCAATATTTTTCTACTTTCTAGTGGATTCTGCATCGAATTCGGCGCTGCGATGACGGGTCTGATCGCCTCCAAGCTCGGCCTGCCCATTAGTACGACGCACTGTCTGGTGAGTCACCGTATCCTCCCAGATATCGATTGCTACCGTATCCTCCCAGATATCGATTGCTACCGTATCCTCCCAGATATCGATTGCTATAGTATTGCCTATCTTAGTGGTCTAGCTATCCATTAGTGCAAGATTGTTCTCGCAAGTGTGTGCCTCGCTTACCCATAAGATTCAACAACTGGAGTATGTTTCATACGCCTCTCAAATCGCTCGAGAACTGCGGGCAATTGATTGTCACTGGTCTCGTCCTTTCAAAAACAAAATATAAGCAATTCATTTCCCGAATGGGCGCTCCGTTGGCATACAACAACCTTAAAGTACCTTACCGTACCTACCGTCCATACATCACGCGCCTGTCTGTCTGACCAATTGAATTGGGTTTTCCAACAAATACAGAAATATTACGAGTTGAGTTTCATGCGCTTCTCAAATCTCTGTTGTTGTCCATCTATCCATCTCTCATGCACGCAAGCCCCGTGACCTTCAACAATCGCACAGTATCCATTTTCAATCATCGATGATTGATTTTTCATAGTCGATTATCGATTTTCCATAATCGATTATCGATTTGCAGGTGGGCAGTGTGGTAGCGGTTGGGTCGATCAAGTCCGGCGGCGGCGTCAACTGGTCCATCTTCCGCAACGTGGCGCTGTCCTGGGTGAGTCCCTGGTTCCGGCTTGGTGCCAGCCTGGTGCCAACTTGGTACCGTCCTGGTTCCAGTCTGGTACCAGCTTGGTTCCGGCTTGGTACCAGTCTGGTTCGAGCTTCGTCCAAGTATCTGGCAATTAGTATCGTGGTAGCCTACCGTATGTGAGAGTTGTACTGTAGCCTACAATAATCAATGAAATTTTTCCAGGTGGTCACTCTTCCCGGCGCCGGTTTGATTTCCGCTGGAATCATGGCTCTTCTTCGGTTGGCGTTGTAGCCTGGCACCAACCTGGTACCGACCTGGTACCAGCCTGGCACCATGTTGAACCCACCAGAGCTTTCATTCATCTCCCCTCACTCCTAATTGTTTATGTGCAATTCTACACTCCTCCCGCCCTTTCCCGGACATAATAATAAGAGCAGTGCTTTACACTTTGAATATCTGTAATATTAGGGCCTCCAATCTTAGAGGATCATTCCCTAGCTAGGGGCCGAATAATCTAGTCCCCCATCATTCGCATTATTCCTCAGACGAGTAACTTTCCAACATATTCACTTGTTGTTCTTTTTCTCTAGTATTTCCAAGACTCCGTGATAGAGATAAACGTGATTATCTCGTTTAATATCCGAAACCTCGTCGTGGCGGGAATTATGATTTTTTTCAAACGTTCCCGCAATTTTTCGGCTGACGCGCAGTAAAACACCGTACTTTCAGCTTGATTTTCAGGCATATCCAGAGACCAGCCAAAATTTAAAATTCCCTCCAAAAACAAATACCGTAATTTTCGATTGATAGGCAGATTGATCGTGGTGGATTCACGAAAATGGTCGAGTTTTTGCAGGCTCTGGTTATGAAGCGGTTACGGAAACGGCTCCGGCTTCAAACTTACTCTCTTTAGTGATTGTCGGCTTTGCGTAGGCTCGAAATGCCGTGCTGTCCTGAGTCCTGGTTCCGACCTGGTACCAACCCTGGTAACAGTTTGGTTCCAACCTGGTGCCGCATTCTGTATGTATCGTGTGCAGAAAGGAGAGAGAGCTACTATTTGATCCGGCATCATTACCTAATGCCGAGTAGTAGGGGCTGCATCCGATGGGATATACAGATCAATCCTAGTCGTCCCCTTAGTTCTGACGAGCTGAGTAAAGATCCTAAACATGAATGTTCCATCGGTGTTACTGAACCTGACGTTGCTTTCGAGAGAGGACAAGAGTCAGAGAAGCAGAGAAAAACAAGAGATAAGGCAAAAGTGAGAGAGTGACGCGAGCGGCGACGCGTGGCTACTTTGCTCATTTGACGCTCATTTGATGTGCAATCTTTCTTTTCCGTTCGAGACCCTATGTCCAATCTCGCTATACTGCTGAAACGCTGTGTGAAAGCATTCCATTGACACGGAGGTTCAGACACAGTAAATACAAGTGGCAGCCAAGCAATTCAAATTGAAAAGCGCGCGTGTGTGAGCCATTCCAATGCAACCAGAGAGCGTGTGAAAAGAGGAGGCAACCGCGACGCGTCAACTCGCGTCGCGGTCATTGCTTCGAGGACGCTCCTAGTGTATTTTAAATGTTGGTAGAAGGTGATTTTGAGCACCCGTGATTGATGTGACAGTTGTGTTTCAGGCGCCGCTGAAATCAGCCGAGATTTGAGAGCAGTCGATTATCATCCGGATCTCTTTTCAGAATCATAAATAAGAAAACAACTTGAAATCCGCCCGAAACAGTATGTCTTCTTCTCCTCTGATTCTATGAATCAGTAATGAGCAGTGGAATCTAAATTCGGTATTGGGTCTCTCCATTCTGCACACTATCTCGTGGGTCAGAGAAACGAGAGTGTGTGCTGAATGAAGAGAGACCAGAACCGAAACGACATCAATACATTTTAAAAAATTTTAATATCTTCCTTTTATCTCATATTTCTTTGAGACATACTCTCATTTGCATGCTCTCTTGCCATTCCCCTGACCGCTCTCTCCTCTCTCGCTCACCCTATGCAAAACGCCGTGTGCTATCTGATTCTCATCAAGTGTTTGAAATAAAGGGACTACAATAATGTGGACTCTCTCTCTCTCTCGCTCACCGGTCAGAGAAACGAGAGAGCGTGCGAAATGAGGAGAGTTGGATGCCTTCACTACAGTCTAGTTTCTTCCCTTTCTGGAAAAGGAATCAGTAATGAGGGGGGACTAGAGGGAGCCTCGACCCTCAGTTTCCCCACACCTCGCTCCTTTCCTCTCAATCTCCAAGTCGGTTACGATCAATACATTTTTCAATACAGTAACTGTCAATGTGTGAGAAACATTCTAGTTTATTACTTAGTGACGAAGCGAGGACTCGGTAATGAGAGGGGACAAGAGGGAGCCTCACATTCTCCCCTTTTTGCCAGTTTCGCCCTCAGTTTCACTCCTTCTCCCCTAAATGCTCCTGCTGCTATGGTTGCTGTCGCTTCTTCCTCTCACTTGTGGGTTTCAAGCTACTTATATTTTTGTTAATAATAATTAATAATAATAAAAAAATAATATAAAATATTCCGTGATCGAAACATTCAGATGAAATCAATTGCCGATCCTGATAGGTTTCATGAGTGCAATATGAATCGAAAGATTTGGTAAATTCTAGTACTCCGCAGGTAATCGTCTCACAAAAAAACACATTAATTGTATGTCTGAATCGGCATTAGTGATGACAAATCGGCACCCGACTCTCCTCAATTTCCATGTTCTCTCGTTTCTCTGACCGACGAGAGAGCGTGCAAATCGATGAGAGCCTGTCTCGCTTCACTAATGCACGTGATTGACAGTGGCAGGGAGATTGGTTGTCCTTGTATGAATCATATTCTGATTGGAATGAAAATGATCGGCAGTTCGCCGATTCGCACAGCGTTTCTAGAGCCGACACGGTTAGAGCGCACAGACAGCCAGAGTAGGCGAGAGTGCAGAGAGCGCAGACTACGAGAGACGCAGAGGAAAGGGGAGAGGAGGGAGCGCTTTCGCGTCAGAACTTGTATACTGTAATTCTTTGATGCGCAATCTTTCTTTCTTGGCAATTTGCCCCATGTCCTCTCTCTGTTGTTCTGAAACGCTGTGATTCGTTTAGTTTACAAGTGCACGATATGAAACAAAATTCCAGTGATTTTCCAGTGACTGTTTTTTAACTAATTCCCTCAATCATATTATAACTAGTGACAACGAATCGGCACCCCGACTCTCATCGTTTCTCGTGCCCATTCGTTTCTCTGACCGGCGAGAGAGTGTGCGAATTGAGGAGAGTCGGATACTGATTTGTCATCTAAAAATCAGCCCAAAACCAAGATCCATTCCGCGTTCTCACATTCCCATCTGTTTATAATACTCGACTATTCTAGAAAATTTACAACAAAGAAAAGAAAAAATATTAACAACAATATGCAGGCGCTAGTCAACGCCTCATTCAGCACACTATCTCGTTTCTCTGACCGGCGAGATAGTGTGCGGAATGGAGAGAGTAAAACCGAAACGACATCTCTAATAGAGATGACAAATCGGCATCGACTCTCCTCCATTTGCATGGTCTCTCGTCGGTCAGAGAAGCGAGATAGTACGCGAATTGAGGAGAGTCGGATGCCGATTTGTCATGAGTAATTCCTAATATTCAGGCGCTACTTCGGGCGAGACGGCCCTCATCGATCGGCTCTTCTCCTTTTACGACAAGCGCATTCGGCCGGCCAGCGGGAATCGACTGACGACGGTCACGGTGACACTGTCGTACTTCATCCTGCTGACGATGGGGAGTGACACTGCGTGACGGCGACAGTGACCGTGACATACTGATGACAATGATGAGTGACCGTCATCTTGGTGACCGTGACGGTCTCTTCAGTGGCTTATTTTTCATCCTTGAAAATTTAGTGTCAATTAGTGAAAACATAGGCTTGCTGAGAAAGAAACGTTCATTTTTTCTCGTAAATGAGTTAGTTAAAAAGAGAGTCACGAAGGTGACCGTGACCCTTTCGTACATCATCCTGTTGACGATGGTGAGTGACGGAGTGACGGTGACAGGCGGTCACGGTCACAATGGTGACCGCTCTCTCCATTCAGCACACCCCCTCGTCGGTCAGAGCATCGATAGAGTGTGCAGAATGGAGAGAGCTACTATTCGATATAGCATCACTAATTATCGCAATACGGTAGTTAGTTCTCGGTAGATGTTTCGGTGTCAAGAGCGCACAATAATCGGCTACAGTACTTTTGATGATGAATTGGTGTGAGTGCTGAGAATACAATGATGGGTAGTGATGTCGTTTCGGTGTTCGACTCTCTCCATTCTGCACACTCTTTCGTTTCTCTGACCGGTGAGGTTGTGTGCAGAATGGAGAGAGCAAAACTCGAAATTACATCCCTAGTGATGTGCCACATAGTGATGGAAGCCGAATTTTGTTTGTGCGGGTCTTGTTGTAGTAGCTTGGATTGAAAATGAGGGAGATTCCTTATTCGAGAAGAATTCCGAGCGTGAATCACTTGTGTAAACTTGCTTCGTATCTTAAAGTGAGAATGAAACTTATCATGTTGTTTCTCTCGTGGTATCCTACCATTGGGGAGAGGGAGAGTGGAGTGGGGAGGGAGGAGAGTCAACAACTCTTCTCTCCTCAGTCCGCTCTCGCTCCCTCTCTTTGGTATGGTGCCTTGTTTCTCTCTCTCTAGTAAGTTATCTGGACCTGGTTCCAGTCGAGCACTTAACACTTTTGTTTTTTCTTGTTGTATGACATTAGTTCCATAAGCGAGCCCATAAAGGTTGGGGCCCGTTGGGCTCGTTTCGTGGAGTTCCCGTGGTCGAACTTCCCCGCTAGGATTTCATTGTCAGTGCTGCATCTCGCAAGATCTAATCCCACTACACCATGAAATATCGTTGTATGCACACTCAAGTTTCTTATGCCTGATTCGACCGCGCATGAAATGCGGCGCACTTTAGAGGAATCTCACTCTCTTTTCTTCTCTCTTCTCTTTTCTTTCTTTGGTCTTTCTGATTGATGTCTTCCTTGCCTATTCATTTCCCCCTCTAATGGCATTTCACTGCACGGACTGTCTTGTGTGAACGCGGACCCCTGGTAAATGATTCCGGCTCAGAACCGGAAGCGAGGGTGATCACCTATTGAGATGTTCAGAGCGCTCAGTAGAGCTGTGTGTGATCATCCGATGATGCATCCAGGAACCACCCGTAAGTACCACAAACTTTCACTCCCACGTCATGATTTTGTGCTCGATTCTGTTTACATGCCTGCGCGAGTTTAACTCAATCAGTAGAGACCTTAGTGGCGGTTCACCACCGTCTGCTGTGGCATTAGGGACTCCATTGTGGTACGGGCTATCGGCCGTCCTGCAATGCGTTTCCACAGCCTGGGCTGCGTGCGCTGCACGCCGTGCGGTAGGTTGCTATATAGGGATCCCACTTGACGCACAACCTACACTGTTTTCACCGCTGCCGCACTATTTGATTGTTGAATTATGTCTGGACCGATAACGGAGCTCCGAATAATGCGTCAATAATTGTATGATTCCCAGACCCGGACAGAGGTACCCAATCGCGGAAGCCCAGTGAGTGCACCGTTCATACGAATGCGTACACTCGAAAGAGAGCCCGTTCTATGATTTTGCATGTAAGCACTCGAGAAAGTGTTCGATCAATAACTATTCTTCTGAAAATCGTTGGAAAATCGGCCAATTTTTCTCGTTTTTTTTTAGACAGTAGAAACCAAGTTATTGATCGCACGTTTTAGCTCAGGGTCCACTGATCGTCCCACAGCACTTGTACTCAGAGATAATGACCGAGAGAGCCTACCAATTGAGGAGGGTACATCCAAACGAGAGACATGGCCCGAATTTTACCTTTGGAGAGAGTTTATCGATGTCGCGATTATTGATTTCACAGTGTTTTCTTGCTTTTACGTGTGCCCACGGGAGTGGTTTCTGTGATCGTCACTTCTGAGAGGCACGGAAGTGTGCGAAATCAGATTCAACTCTCGTGTCTACTGGTATTCAATCGGCCTGATCTCGCGTTACCGTACTCCATCGGTGATCTCTGACCTCTAGTCACTGGGGGAAAGAGATGTTTTCGCGAGTGACGACATATTGCTCATCTGTTGCTGGTCGTCTTTGGCTCATACAAAGACTTTCCCATTCCCAGTACGGAAACACAAGTGACATAAAGGACCTCTTGCTACTGATTTTCGATAAACACCTCTCCTATTTTCAACACTTTCCCGTGACGCCTTTGTTTCCGCTTCTGAAGGGAGAGATGAGAGATGACCCCTACCCCCCCCCTCCTCCTCCCCCTCCTCCCCTCCCTCCTCCCTCTTCCTCCTCCCTTCTTTCTTCCTTCCTTCCTTCCTTCCTTCTTCATAACACCTTCGCGCAATCGCATCTAGCGGTTGCTCATCTCTAACTTCCACAGCTTCCGTACTCCCTTTCTCTAGTATTTGATCTAATCTTTCTGTCTAATCACCCTTCCCCCTTCCCCTTCTCCATCCCCTTTCCCCTTCCCCTCCCCCTCTCGCCCAACTAGAGGGGAGGCCTATTGCCTCCCTCTCTCGTGTGCGAGAGTCTTTCAGGTCCGGTGCCGACTCAACAACAAAGGATTCTGTGAGTTTGCGCACGTTATTTATTACTCTATCTTATTCTTACTCATCATATTCATTGTATTATTCATCAATCTATCCATAATCTACCTCTTCACTTAATCATACTCTGTGCCGCGCTCTAATCTCATTCTGCGCTGCGCATCAATCAACAAGTATTGCATCTTAATACCGTATCTTTCTCTATCCCTTCCAATCTGAATGTTCTAATCATCTCTATTCTGTCAACATGCAGCAAATGAATGCACAGCCTGCACAAGGTCGGCAGCATCAAGCTGATCTAGGCCGTCTCATACGCACACTCAGCACTAATCAAGATCGCACGCGTGAGCTCTCTGTTCTCTCGCAGGTCGCCAGTATTCCCAAGTTCAATCGATCGAAGGAGTCATTCACAGTGTTCACCGAGCGCTTCAGAGATGCTCTACAACTACTCGGAGATAATCCCGATGTGCAGACATGCAAGCGCTTGCTCACCAACCTTCTGGAACGACCAGAAAGGAACTTGCATGATTCACTCTCTGAAGATATCCGCACTAATGATGACTGGAATGGTTACCTGCAAGCACTCTTCGATCTGTATCATCCACCTGCAGCTCGTAGAATTGCTCGAGAGAGACTACATGGACTAAGGCAGAGAGAAGGCGAATCGGTCATTGAGTTCCGATCGAGAGCCGAGGATGCAGCCATCCTCGCATTCCCTTTCGCAGATACTCTGGCCGAGCGCAACTCTGCCATGCTCGATGCATTCGTGAGAGGGCTTCATCAGAAAATTCGAGACCGCGTGAGAGACCGCGATCCGGAGACACTGATGACAGCATACAATCACGCTGCCCGTTATGAATTGAATGAGGCTGAGAAGGAACGCGAGAAGGCCTTCTATCTTCAGAATGGAGATCTGGGACTCTTCGTCGGCCCAATTGAGCATTCGATTCCCTTTCTGGAGGGTTATCAAATGCCAAAGCCGAGAAGCTTCCAGACTCCAATTCACCACAGGCCAATATCATTATGGGTTAGTATCGATTGACCCATGATCTACTATCACATTGCCCCATCTCAACTAGGCTGACCCATAGAGTATTACAACTACTCGTTCCCTCTCTCCCTCTGCACAGTAGTAGTGGAGAAGTCACTGGGTCAGTCTCGCTAGTTCCATCATGAGATAAACACCTTCTCTCCTAGTCTCCTATCGCTAACACACAACAGAAGTATGCCATCATCTTATATGGTATAAAGTGGAGGTCCATCGGGAGGAGAGAAGTGGTTTCCCAACTACCGCGAACACCACACCCACTTCTTTCGGATGACTACTACGCTCATCATTCTCTGGTGAGGGACGCCAGAATGCCCGAACCCCGTCACCCCAGTCGCCTATCTCCGTTCACCAGTCTATTCTTCACGTCGCCAGATCCTGACCATCCTTCCCTTATCCGTTTCCCTGCCACATATATTCATTATTGAAGTCAGCCAAAGTGCGACAGTATTGGGACCAGCCAGAGTTGCAATGCGTCAGAGAAACGCTAATGTCCCCACGCCGATGAGCGTCCTTATTCCCCTATTCGTCTATTCAACGGAGATCGATCGAAATCAAGATTTGAGGATCAACAAGGAGAGATAACGTATTCTGATGTCGGCGTACTGTGGGTTATTGAGTTTGTATCATTCCTGATGTGTTGTTAGTGATATTGCTGACTAGGGTTCCGAGACTGACCGTCGCTAGTTTTATACTGTCTTACATCTTGACACGATTTTCTAGTGACCACACCTGAATCGTAGTCCCCACCTTACTCGTTTCTTGTCCGATTAGTTCTTGCAAAGCGAGGGCGCATTGCTTGCCGAGAGTAAGGACATTATGGGTTAGTATCGATTGACCCATGATCTACTATCACATTGCCCCATCTCAACTAGGCTGACCCATAGAGTATTACAACTACTCGTTCCCTCTCTCCCTCTGCACAGCTGACAGTAGTGGAGAAGTCACTGGGTCAGTCTCGCTAGTTCCATCATGAGATAAACACCTTCTCTCCTAGTCTCCTATCGCTAACACACACCAGAAGTATGCCATCATCTTATATGGTATAAAGATATTGGAGAAGGAGCTTCAGACCTTTCTCCAACAGGACATGATCGAGCAATCCACTTCCCCCTTGCTCTCACCAGTCCTCCTCGTCGGAAAGCAGGACGGTACCAAGAGAATGGTGATCGATCTGAGATCTGTGAATGCAATTTCTCAGAAGGTCGACTATCTTCTTCCGTCGATGAGGGAGATCCTGGATCTCGCCAGCCATTCCTTCATCTTCTCAGCCATCGATCTGCAGTCCGGATTCTGGCAGATCAATCTGAGGAAGGAAGATCGATGGAAGACAGCGTTCCACACGCATAAAGGAACCTTCCACTTCAAGAGGATGGTGATGGGATTATCCTCAGCGCCTGCCACCTTCAATAGGGTCATCCAGTACGTCACGTGAGATTTCTGCGAAGACGTACTCGTACCTGGATGATCTACGGATTGTCTCTCCCTCTAGGGAGCAGCACATTCTAGACATCCAGGAGGTCCTCCGAACTCTCATTAGGTTCGGCCTGAAGGCGAAGGCGAAGAAGTGCGACTTTGGGAGAACCGAGATTAAATTCCTCGGTCTTCTAGTCGGCAGGGACGGGATCAAACCCGACCCTGCGAAGGTCGCGGCTGTGGAAACCTTTCCCCGTCCGACGACAGTGGCTGCAGTCCGGTCCTATCTTGGATTATCTGGGTACTTCAGACGATTCATTGAAGGATATGCCGGAATTGCCGCGCCCCTCCACGACCTTCTCAAGAAGGACGAGGAGTTCAACTGGACCGAGGACTGTGAGAAGAGTTTCCAGACTCTCAAGGCGAAGCTCATTTCCGCCCCAGTCCTCATCGGTCCTACTTCTGGAGAGCCATTCTACATAGAATCTGATGCTTCATCGATTGCCATCGGTGGCGTCCTTCTCCAGGAGCGGGAGCGCGGTACACTGCAGCCCATTGCGTTCTGCTCTCGCAAGCTGAACCATGCTGAGCGTAACTACAAACAAATGGAGCAGGAGGCTCTCGGAATCGTGTACTGTTGTACCGAGTTTCGAGTGTACGTCCTCGGAGGCGATCTCACGATCGTCACCGATCATGCTCCATTGTGTTCGCTCACGAAGCGGACGCAGCTGCATGACCGACTGGCTCGGTATCAGCTGGCTCTGCAAGCCTACAATCCCAAGATTCGCTACCGCAAGGGTGCCCTCAACAAGGTTGCAGATGCTCTCAGTCGTTACTTCGACGACGAGTACAAGGAGCCAGCCCCGCCGTCGAGATCGAAGGCGCGCTCACAGCCGCTCTCGAAACAGACGCCGCTGAGCTCAGCAACAGAGACAGTGAACTTCGTCGATCTCGAGTCTGTGAAGACCACCCAGATGAAATCTGCTGAGACTAAGTCTCTGATCACCTCCCTCGGTGTCAGGCAGAATTCTGACTTCTATACTCGAGAAGACAACATTCTCATGCGAATGAATCCGAAGGGAGCCGATCAAATCATGATCGCCTCCGATGACGATCTCGCTAAGAAGATCACTCGTCTAATCCATGAGGACCCTGCCTACGGTGCTCACGGAGGGATCTCGCGGACCACCGATGCCGTCCGACGTCGTTTCTTCATTCGCAACCAGCAACTCCTCTCGACTCAGGTCGTACAGGAATGCAATCGGTGTGCTGAAAGAAAGACGCGTCCTGACGATGCAAAGGTGGAGCCGCAGGGGATACTCGAGGAGGTGAATCTCCCATGGGAGAGAATTCACATCGACTATATAGGTCCATTGCCTCGGGCAGAGCCTTCTGGCGAGAAATACATTCTCCTCGCTATCGATGCGTTCTCACGCTTCCTACAGGATTGTTTTCGGACAGGAACCCAGGCTTCCCTCAGACCGAGCTCTGAGAGTCATTCTCCCCGAATCGGACAAGGTGGATGCGCCCCACCTATCCGAGGAACGGAGAAAGGCTAAGGAGAAGGATGCATCTCAGAAGGCAAGGATGAGAATCGTCACTGACCGAAGCCGCAAGGCCAAGGCACGTGACATTCAGGTGGGTGATAGTGTTCTCCTCCGTCGTTCCAAACCACCTACTAAGCTGGACCGGAGATACCACTCAGGTTTCACGGTTGATACAGTTCACCCCAAGAAAGTAACTGTCAGAGACACTCTAGGGAAGTCATTGACCTACCATAAGGACAATGTGAAGGTTGCAAAGTACCGTCGAGCGTGCTGCCGCGCGCCCCCAACCTCCATTCCAGATTCCCTACCAGCCCAGACGATTCGCTCAACGCGCTCGCCTCGTTCGAGAGCCCAGACTGATGCTTCCTCTCAACTACCCGTTGTTCGTCGCCGTGATGCTACTCCACGCCCGCATCCGTCGTCATCCAAGAAAGAGACGAAGCGACCCCGCATCAGTGAGCCAATCCCCTATCCTGCCTACCCATCCTCTCCATCCAGAGTCTATCCCCAGAGAATCCGTAGACCTCCCGATCGATATCAGTAAATACTAGAGCATTCAGACCAATCCAAAATGTACATACTTATCAATACTCAAAATATTATATTCTACAAGGTCGATATTAGAGATCGAAGCGACTTCCTGTAAATTTTCTCTAAAATTCCTTCTAATTTTCAATCCCATTTTTCATTCAAACCCAATCGGCGCCTCGCTTTATAAGATTTTCTCTCGAGTATGTTTTTCCGTCGCGTGATCGAGCGTAAATGGGAATCCCTTCGAGTTCGGATCATGTCAGGTTGTGTACGCATTCCAGCCAGAGCACAGAGGTCAATCCGTACCATATATAATCAACCGGTGACATCGCTAACTCTGAGCTGGTGGCCTATGCACTTCCTGTTCATGGGTGCTCGGGAGAATTTTCAAATATAAACGGGATCGCTTTTCATAATATACTCAAGAGCGAATTGAATAGCGATTCAGCCATACTCTCTCTCTTTATTAAAATTCCCAACATTCATTCTCACAGGAAGTCGCTATCAATCTTCGCCCTTCCCCAACTTCCCATCCCTCGAGATTGCTAAACCCATCGCTATCAATTACATTTCACACTCCTGATTTAGCAATCCCTAATTCACACCAATTACCATGTATTACCCCCTATTGCACTGCATCCACGCATATTATGTCTAGTGATACCTCAGTATTTTACTCATAATACTCAATAACTACTACACTCTCTATTATAAGTTTACTTGTAAGATAAACTTCTCGTTCTGGTGGTCCAGAACTTATTAGGAAGGGAGACGTGGTATCCTACCATTGGGGAGAGGAAGAGTGGAGTGGGGAGGGAGGAGAGTCAACAACTCTTCTCTCCTCAGTCCGCTCTCGCTCCCTCTCTTTGGTATGGTGCCTTGTTTCTCTCTCTCTAGAAAGTTATCTGGACCTGGTTCCAGTCGAGCACTTAACACTTTTGTTTTCTCTTGTTGTATGACATTAGTTCCATAAGCGAGCCCATAATGGTTGGGGACGTTGGGCTCGTTTCGCTCTGAACGCGCTTTCTCTCTGAAACTCATCCCTTTTTGCCTTTTATCCTCCCAACTCGCGGCCCAACTGTGTCGGAAACTGAAATAATAAAATAATAAAAATATTTTTTAAAATAAGGTATTCTTTCAGGAGCAACAAGAGGAGCGGATTCGCTTCGGATCAGACATTCGATTGGTGAGTTTTTAGAAATTTTTCGAGCATCATTTTATGAGAAAAAAATACGACTTTATTGTCTGCACAATTTTCACATAGTAATTCGTCTGGAATATTCAAGAAGAGGCGAAATCTCTCCATTTCTGCGCACTTTTGTGCATGACATCACGCTTTATTAGCATTCCCCGAGATTCTTTGAAAGCGTAAAAAATGAGAACTTTATCTGGTCTCCAGCACAATCCCGACACAACTGATTCGATCTCACTGATTTCTCCATGATCTCTCGGCACAATTTCTCTGTCTCCGCTATTGTTACCAGATCAAATAGTGCTCTCTCCCTTCAGCTCACTCTCTCGCCGGTTAGAGCGACAAGAGAGTGTGCAGAATCGAGAGAAGCACGATTCGACTGGGGGAAATTGGTGTGGACTTCCTTCCCTATCACAAGCTGTTTACTATGAGATAATCGGGAGTATTTGCTCATGTTCGGAAATAGCAAATGAATCATGATGACGTCAACTTTGTCGGGTAAAAATGATGAAACTCGAGGAAAAAGGACTGGGCATATCGAACTTTTTTTTTTATCACACCTCAATACTAGATGCACCTCAATCGTAAGCCTTTCGCATAATCTGCGCATGTTTACCCCGGGAATAGCTCATGAGTCGAGGTGAAGTCAACGACGTGATGTGAAAATCACGCACGAAACTTACAATAGAAAATGGGTTGACCATATCACAAACCAATTTGATACTTGATTTATTCGAACTTTCTTATTTTTCCCCACAAATGTTCGATATCATCACTGGAAATAGCTCATCATTCATTTTGACGGGAATGAAAATCACATAGAAAACTGACTTTAGGTGAAAGGGACGGAAAGAATTTTCGATCAGTTCCAATGATGTGGATTTTGTACATCGACTATCCGGAAGTTTCGAGTTTTCTCCTCTTTTTCCGCAAAAATCATACAAAAATTCTTCGAAACGGAGGTGTGATCTCAGCAATACTCCCGGTTCCGGGGGGGGATGAACCCCCGACTCGACTTGAGCTACGCAAACCCGCTAGCCAAGATACCACGCACCCGCCAGGTGATAGTTGCCCCTGCGAACACTAAAAGATGTCGATTGCGTGCTTGATAATTTGTCTAATCTGAGAGAATTTGACTTGCGATCTAATGGCCTGATCGTTGAAAAATTCTATTCGAGAGCAAGCGATTCAACCACGCTACTCAACAAGAAGTAATCGTTTCAAAACAACAACAAATTATTAATAATTTAATTAATTAAATAATATGTAATTAATTAAGACGTGGAACGACCCCATCATCTCGTGGACCCCTTCAGCCGCCGATTCGTTCACTCAGCGACTTTTGCTGAAGGAAACGACGATTTGGAGGCCGGATATCGCGGTGCTGAACAGGTATTCGCTCTCTCCATTCTGCACACTCTCTCGCTGCTCTAATCGTCGAGAGAGAGAGCTGACTGGAGAGAGCTTCTTTTCGACCAGGAAACAATACTGACTGGATTCAGTGGCTGATGAGGTACAGAAAAAGCAGTAGTTTTGGCAAATCGGGGCATCAGACCCTCCTCATTTCGCACACTATCTCACCCACCACAGAAATCAGAGAGCGTGCGAAATGAGGAGAGTCGATGCCGAATTGTCATCACTACTGGGGATACTGTACCCTTTCTGGTTACAGTTACTCATGAACTGACGTGAAATGGTAATCAATATTTGTATGAAAACAATCCCCCCTGGAATGTTAAAATTGCCGAAATGTGTTGTGTTTCAACGTAAACTTGAAAGATTTGAATTTTCTCCTTCTTCGGTTTATCGTTTTTATCTTTTTGAAAAAATCTAAATAAAGTTAAAATAGTAGATATTCTTAAAATATTATTCAGTAATTTTCATGATAATAATTAGTGGTGTCGTTTCGGTTTTCGTTTCTCTTCATTCTGCACACTCTCTCGTTTCTCTGACCAGCGAGATAGTGTTGGAAATGAGAGGGTCAAAACCGAAAAGACATCACTAATTTTAATATTTACAGTCTCGAGCAGACGCAGATCATCTCCGAGGACGATCGATTGGCTGAGGTTGGGTTGTTTTATACTGTAAGAAAATATTCCATTTCACGGATGTCCGACCATTCCGGCACGCCCCAGCGGTTCGCTGGAGCACGCGACGCGTTTTTGAGGACGCATTGCGTGTCTCCTCCTCCCTTTGAATAAAACGTTCCGCGCTCCGTTTGAATCCTCTATGCTAAACGCTGAATGTCTTTCACTGAGTTTTTGAATCTTACAATACATATCGACACTATTTTGGGATGTCGACTCGGATAGCAGCTCCTTTCTGCACACTATCTCGCTCAAACCGATGAGAAAGCGCACAGAATGAGAGCAACTATCCGATAAGTTTTTTTGAACATTTTTTTTATTGACACACCCAACGGGTGTGACAGCATGTGAATAACATATACAGTTTGAAAGATTGGGTGTGGAGGGAAATGGAATGGAGAGAGGGGAGATTTGGATGTTGGACACTCCCACATAAGAGCCCGTTTGCCTAATAGTCGGACAAATCTGGAGGAATTTGGCACAGCTAAAAAAGTCGATTCTCTGAAACTCTGTGTTTCGTGGTTCTCGAGGGTGATGACGATGGACATGCTCATTTTGCTCCCAGACGACCCGTTGGCTCCAGACGGAGTGGCAGCCAAACAATTCAAATTGAAAAGCGTGCGTGTGTGAGCCATTCCAATGCAACGAGAGAGCGTGTGAAAAGAGCATTCCAATGCAACGAGAGAGCGTGTGAAAAGAGGAACCGCGAAAAGAGGAATCGCAGTCATTGAGTCGAGGACGCTCCTAGTGTATTTTAATGTTGGTAGAAGGTGATTTTGAGCACCCGTGATTGATGTGACAGTTGTGTTTCAGGCGCCGCTGAAATCAGCCGAGATTTGAGAGCAGTCGATTATCATCCGGATCTCTTTTCAGAATCATAAATAAGAAAACAACTTGAAATCCGCCCGAAACAGTATGTCTTCTTCTCCTCTGATTCTATGAATCAGTAATGAGCAGTGGAATCTAAATTCGGTATTGGGTCTCTCCATTCTGCACACTATCTCGTGGGTCAGAGAAACGAGAGTGTGTGCTGAATGAAGAGAGACCAAAACCGAAACGACATCAATACATTTTAAAAAATTTTAATATCTTCCTTTTATCTCATATTTCTTTGAGACATACTCTCATTTGCATGCTCTCTTGCCATTCCCCTGACCGCTCTCTCCTCTCTCGCTCACCCTATGCAAAACGCCGTGCGCTATCTGATTCTCATCAAGTGTTTGAAATAAAGGGACTACAATAATGTGGACTCTCTCTCTCTCTCTCGCTCACCGGTCAGAGAAACGAGAGAGCTTGCGAAATGAGGAGAGTTGGATGCCTTCACTACAGTCTCGTTTCTTCCCTTTCTGGAAAAGGAATCAGTAATGAGGGGGGACTAGAGGGAGCCTCGACCCTCAGTTTCCCCACACTTCGCTCCTTTCCTCTCAATCTCCAAGTCGGTTACGATCAATACATTTTTCAATACAGTAACTGTCAATGTGTGAGAAACATTCTAGTTTATTACTTAGTGACGAAGCGAGGACTCGGTAATGAGAGGGGACAAGAGGGAGCCTCACATTCTCCCCTTTTTGCCAGTTTCGCCCTCAGTTTCACTCCTTCTCCCCTAAATGCTCCTGCTGCTATGGTTGCTGTCGCTTCTTCCTCTCACTTGTGGGTTTCAAGCTACTTATATTTTTGTTAATAATAATTAATAATAATAAAAAAATAATATAAAATATTCCGTGATCGAAACATTCAGATGAAATCAATTGCCGATCCTGATAGGTTTCATGAGTGCAATATGAATCGAAAGATTTGGTAAATTCTAGTACTCCGCAGGTAATCGTCTCACAAAAAAACACATTAATTGTATGTCTGAATCGGCATTAGTGATGACAAATCGGCACCCGACTCTCCTCAATTTCCATGTTCTCTCGTTTCTCTGACCGACGAGAGAGCGTGCAAATCGATGAGAGCCTGTCTCGCTTCACTAACTCATTTTATTCCATTTCTCGGTCATTTGAGCATCTACTTTTATGCGAATATGGCTCCCTGGCCAGAGTTTGATGGTGATCACGCCTGTCTAATTCATTTCCCTGTATTTCCAAAACTATTTTTATTAGAAAAATTATTTAATCGGAGAGACAAAAGAATCCCGATATCCTTATATTGATCGAAGCCGAACAACGTGCTCATTCTAAATATATTTTTTATTCCGCAGAAAATGGTCTGGAAACCATCGCAAATGGCATTGGAACGTTGGGATGAGGAGCCTCTCGCTGATCTCTCTCTGCATCTCTGACCCTGAACGCCCTCTCACCCCTTCCCTCCCCTGCCTCTCCCTCCTGTCTCTCGCTTCTCTGGTGCCCCCGCCGCTCAAGGAAGAGAGTAAACAAGGGGTCAGATCTGCCTTATCTGCAATTTATTTTACCGTTCTCGACTATTTCCAGACCATTTTCTGCGGAATAAAAAATATATTTAGAATCAGCACGTTGTTCCGCTTCGATCAATACAAGGATATGGCGTGATCGCCATCAAATTCTGACCCGGGAGCAATATTCGCGTAAAAGTTGATGTTCAAAAGACCGAGAAATGGAATAAAATGAGTTTTTGACGTCACTCCATCTGGAGCCAACGGGTCGTCTGGGAGCAAAATGAGCATGTCCATCGTCATCAGCACCCTCGAGAACCCCGAAACACAGAGTTTCAGAGAATCGACTTTTTTAGCTGTGCCAGACTTTGTTCGACTATTATGCAAACGGGCTCATAAGGCATCACTAGAGATTCCAACTCTCGTCTCTTCTTTTTCTGCACACTATCTAGTTTCTCTGACCGTCGAGAGAGTGTGCCAAATGGAGAGAGAGAATACCAAAATAACATCCCTACTATGCAGGTGCTCGCGGACGGGACAGTCTTCACCACGAACCCCTCAGTCTACGATACGTGGTGCCGACTGAATGTGAGTGAAGTGGAGGGGTATTGTTGCTGGAGGTTACTGTAGTGGTGCCCGATCGAGCAGTTTATCTCTCCATTCTGTACATTCTATCGTTTATCTAGCAGATAAGAGAGTGTGCAGTAGGGATGACAAATCGGCTATGACTCTCCTCATTTCGCTCGGTCTCTCGTCGGTCAGAGAAACGAGGGTGTGGGCGAAATGAGGATAGTCGATTGCCAATTTGTCATCACGTGCATGCCCATTTACATAGACATGTAATTATTGAATTTTTTGACATGTGCAACCTGCTACATACTAAAATTAACCAAATCTTTTGATTCATATTGCCCTCATGAAACCTAATCCACGGGGGGCTCAAATTGAGCAAATCCCCGCATCTAGAATTGCTGGGAAGCGGAAAAACCGCCTACTGTCCGCTCATTGGCCGAAGGATCGCGTCGCGGTTAATGCGTCGCGACCCGCACACACTTTCCACACACACGAAATCTCCATTCCATTTTCCGCGCGATTTTCAAAACGAATTATTTTCATGACCACGCTTAATTACCTCTGAACCTCCGGGGATACACTTTTTGACCACACTTTTTGACGGCTACGGCTCCCGTTACAAGGCAAATTTTGGCTGGCAAATTGCCAATTTCTCTCTTTCTCTCTGCTCTCTTTCTCTCGCCCTCCCCCTCTGGAATGCCGTGATGCCGACCTGTCCACGGAGGTTCAGAAGCAGTAACTGCAAGTGGCTCCCCAAACAATTCAAATTGAAAAGCGCGCGTTTCAAGCCATTCCAAAAACCGACGAGAGAGTGTGCGAAAAGAGGAGAGGGGCCGCGACGCGAGGACCTCGCGTCGCGGTCCCTATGGAGGCGCTCCTAGTGCGCTCATTTTGGATGTTGGTAGAAGGCGATTTTGAGCACCCGATCTGTCATCCCTAGTCTTCAATATTGTACATAAGGGGTTTTTTTTTCGTGCAACCGAAGGTAGGTCACGGAGTTAATCAAGCACAATTTTTGCAGCTCAACAACTTCCCGTTCGATCACCAGGAGTGCGAGGTATGGGGCTAATGAGGCGATTTGCCTACAGTACCCTACCGTATCCATTCAATTACAATAGTCTGTCGAACTGTTGTAGCTATCGTGGCCCCATACCTACGGTATCCCTACTACTACAGTAGTCTATCGATCTCACGTAGCTATCGCTGCCTAGAGTGTCCTATTGTATCTCCTTTATGACGTATAAGATGATGGCATACTTCTGTTGTGTGCTAGCGATACGAGACACGGCGTCCAGTTGGCATCGCGCCAAGTGAGCTTTCGTGGTGAGACCATCGCGCACTCTCTTGCATTTACATACTCCCTCGCCATTCCCCCGACCACTCTCTTTTCTCTCACTCACCCCATGTAAAACGCCGTGCGAGACTAGGAGAGAAGGTGTGTATCTCGTGATGGAACTAGCGAGACTCACTCAGTGGCTTCTCCACTACTGGGTCAGCCTAGTTGAGATGGGGCAAAATAATAGTAGATCACGGACCAATCGATACTAACCCATAAGTCTCCATACCTACCGTATCCTACCGTCTTTCTTTCAATACAATAAAATACTGTACCCTTTCCCTATGATTTTCAGATCAACATCGGAAGTTGGGTGTACACCGCGAACGAGACGCAGATCACGACGAATCAGACGGAGATTCGACTCGATGTAGCGGGCACGGTGAGGGGTTGATCTTTGATCTTTGATCTCTGATGTCTGAACTTTGTCTGAACTATCTTTGATCTTTCCAAATAAGATCAAAGAGCGAGCATGGATTCAGTCTCTTATTGGTTCACTCATAGTGTTTTGCGGGTGTAGATTGAGTTATGCTTCACAGGCTAATGAAATTTCGGAATGATCTGATTCGATACTGCAGTTTAAAAAAAAAAACGATAGAAAAAAACAATGAAACGAGATATGCCCGCACTGAAGCGTGCCAGAGTAAATGTAATCCAATAGAGCAAAATTAGTAATCTCTCTCTATTATGTACACTTCCTAGTTTCTCTGACCGTCGAGATAGTAAGCAGAATGGAGAGAGCACATTTCAATGCAGTCTACTGTTGAGTACAGTCCAATAAATCTATTTCAATTCATTCCAATGTATCCATTCCAATAAATCCATTCCAATCCATTCCAGATTTACGAGGGCAACTCGGAGTGGGAAGTGACGAGGATTCGGGCGGAGATTAAACAGTCCATCGATGATGGAGAGCACTTCCGGGTAGGTCACATGGCGGGGGAGTGATCTTTGATCTTTAATCTTTGATGCCTTATCTTTGATCTCTGATGCATGAACTTTGCTCTTTGATCTCTGTTTCCTAAACTTTTATCTTTAAGCTCTGATGCCTGAACATTGATTTTTGATTAGTGATGGGAAATCGTCATTCGTATCTTCCCGTTTCGCACGCTCTCTCGCCGGTCAGAGAAATGAGATAACATGCAAATCGAGGAGTGTCGGATGCCGTTTCGCCGGTCACTGCTCAGAGAGAGCCCTAACTGAGAAAACTCATTTTTACAGGCAAAATGACAGCCAAATAGGCACGTATCAGGGCAATTGTATACGAAAAACAAGCTACAGTCTCTCCATGTCGCACACTCAGTCGCTCGGCATATAGTGCGCAAAATCACGGGTGCTCAAATCAAATTTTCTCCTACATCTAGAATCAAGGTGAAGCGTCGGTCACGCCCCCCCCTCCTCTGATTGGCTAGGCAAATTGCCAACCGCGACGCTAGGACACGCAACGATTGAAAGCTTATTCTTTTTGATACTCCCACACAGAAACAAGATCCTTAGCTACTGTGGCGCCTTTTACTAACAGCTCCTTTTTTCCGGATCTCGGACGTTTTTAATGACTGGTCTTGAGCATCCGTGAAAAAAATGGAGAGACAGTGCATCGTAATGCGAAGCCGCTCTTCCCAATACACAACGTAGCTTACCGTTACCTACCGTAACCTACCGTACCCCTTGCATTTGTGACTTGCAGTATCCTACCGTAACCTGCGCATCATTCAGTAGCCTACCGTACAGTAATCTAATCTACAGTAACCTACCGTACCCCTCGCAGGAGGTCTGGTACTTCATCACCCTGAATCGTCGCGCTTCCTACTACATCTACGTGCTACTCGTGCCAACGTTCATCGTTACAACACTTTGTATCATAGGTACGGTAGATGATAGGAACGGTAGGCGAAGCAAATGGTAGACAATATGGTGGGGTTGGAATCCGGTAAGCCAGAAAATCAATAACTAATCCAATCGCAGGTCTCTTCACGCCGCTCGACAATTTCGGCAATCGATCCGAACGGGTACCGTAACCTCAATCAATCGATAAAATCCTACCGTAACCCATCTTAGGCCACACTCGGTCTCACCACGCTCCTCTCCCTGAGCGTCATCCTGAATCTGGTCGGAGAGGACATGCCCAAGCAGGCGCGACTCCCCCGACTGGGTACGGTAGGATACGGTAGAAAATCGATAGATCGATAAAACGTGCACCTAAATCGCTTTGTTACGGTAGGATACGGTATCCGGGAAAATCAATAAATCAATAATATTTTCTTTGCAGCGGTATATGTGCTGGCGGAGATCATCGTTTGCTGCATAGGCGTGCTGATCACGATCGCTATTCAGGTATACGGTAGCTTTCTAGGAGTACTGTAGCCGGAGAATCGATCGATTACTGTAATTATGTTTACGATAGGTTCAGCAAGAGGTTGTGTTACGCAGATTCAAATATGTTTCAAAGGCTAATAAAATGCCATTCAAAATGTTCTGTTTCGATAGCAACGGTGATTCAGCATAAAAACTTTTTTTTAGCCAGATGCACTGTTGTTCGCTAGATGCCGTATCCTGTTACTTATTGATTTTCACAGATGGCTCATCAACGAGTAAACACCCGCCTCCTTCTGCCGCCCAGTCAGAAGATGCGCGACAAATTCCCGCATTCCAAGGTTACAGTAGTTCGAGATTACGGTTTTTAGAACGGTACCTACAGATTACGGTAGTTTCTCTGCTAGAGTTCGGTGAGATCCTGTTTACCAGGGATGTCTGGCTCTCTTCATTCTGCACACTGTGTCATAGAAACAAACGAGAGTCGGCAGAATGAAGAGAGTAAATATTCGATACGGAATCAAACATGGTCGTATTTCTGAATTTCAGCCCGACAAAATGGGCCTTCGAGTGCTCGTCACAGCTGATGGAAATAGAGAACGATCAAGCGCCGTCGATGAGATTCAGCGGACGCTTACGGTAGGTAGATGACACCGTAACCAAAATAAAAACCAGCGATGTGCGTATTCGATGCATGCTAGTGATTCCGTATGAAATAGTAACTCTCTCCATTCAGCACACTCTACTGTCTCTCGAAACAATGAAAGAGTGTCACAATGGAGAGAGCTATTATTGATCAGGAAAAAATGAGTACTTGTAAAATTCGAGACCAATATTTAAAAAATCACACTACCGTATCCGCTCAGGAAATCAACGAGTTCCTGGACCGAACGCGACGTCGGGACGAATTCCTACTGTATTGGGTCAAGGTCTTCGATCGATTTGATGTGGTGTTTCTCGTGATTCTACAGTTAGCCAACATCATTCTCACCATTATTGCACTTACAGTGAACTTTTAGAATTTTGAAGAAAAAAATTCTTAGAAACTTGCATAAATCGATAAAGACAATTTCACTTGTCAACAGAGATCCGGGAGCCCTATCTCAAAAAAGTGAATATTATGGCGAATAACACAATTACATTATTTTACAATGTTATTCCTTCAAATACACGGTTAATTTATTAATACATACGCCATATTATACGAATTCGTGAGCTTCTGTGGATGCTAATAGCATTTACAATAAAAGTATTCTATTCACTTTTATTGTAAAGTGAATAGAATACTTCTCCTCTCTTTCGACGGAGACTAGTGGTTGGGGCGCGCGCCTTTCTCTACCTCTTGCAAAACATCACCTGCGGGCGGGGGTCGAACCTGCCTGCGTCGGCATGCCAGTCGGACACCATAATGGGCATGGTGTCTGACCGGCATGCCGACGCAGGCAGGTTCGACCCCCGCCCGCAGGTGATGTTTTGCAAGAGGCTTACGCTCCTAACTAAGACCCATTCTCCTATTCACCAGCCACATTCTCTCCATTGTATAATGGGCATGGTGTCTGACTGGCATGCCGACGCAGGCAGGTTCGACTCCCGCCCGCAGGTGATGTTTTGCAAGAGGTAGAGAAAGGCGCGCGCCCCAACCACTAGTCTCCGTCAGTGGTTGGGGACTAGTGGTTGGGGCGCGCGCCTTTCTCTACCTCTTGCAAAACATCACCTGCGGGCGGGAGTCGAACCTGCCTGCGTTGGCATGCCAGTCAGACACCATGCCCATTACGACTAAATTCAATGGTAAACAAATAAAGTCAGTCATCGATGCTCAGAGCGGGGATAGATAATTGTGTTCGTTTGAGGACCACTGAATACAATAATTAATGTTTGTGCAATCATAACAATGGATCCATCAACGTGAACATTAATCGGGGCTACATCAAGAAAGGCTGTTACTCCAATTCGCCAAGTCCATTCCGATCAACTTTTTTGGAATATTCTTTTCCCTCCCTTCTGATATTAGAAATGCACATAGTGTTGTCACACAACACGATATTTCGACTATTCCCGTGTGCTCCGCGAGCGCGCACATTCATTTCCAAAGCATTTATGATTATTTTAAATTATTTATTATACATTTCTAAATAGATAAGTCGGAATAGAATCGTCATCAGAATCGTTTAAAACAATGAATGAAAAGTAATTCTCAATTTCGCACTTGCTCCATACGCGCGCAGCCAGATAGGTGCCCCTGTTTTGTGTCCGGAACGAATTAATAGTATAATATCGTAAACTCCGTTTTATCCCTTCACTAGCGTACCAAACACATCCGCTCTCAATATGTTTTTTTTTTCGAAAATTAGCCGTAAGAAGATTAACTTAGAACGGGAATTTCGTCTATTCAAGATTATCTGATACTCCAAAATTCCAAGTCATCTACCAACCTCACTATTTATCTACTTCCTATTCCTCTACATTCCCTGATACCGTAACCATCCCTCGCATCACAATCTTATTGATGCCGTTTTAGTTTATGGCTCTCTCCATTCTGCACACTCTCTCGTCTGCCAGACATGCAAGAGAGAGAGTGTGCAGAACGGAGAGAGCAAATGGCCCAAGTGTTATTCGACTGCCCTCAATCCATTTGAATTCTTCCCTGATACCGTACCCTTCAACTGGCCCTTCCATAAGGGTTCTCCTCCCTCTGCTGTTGCTTCTCTCTCATCTTCAATGCATCGACTGCCTCTGAGACAGAACGAGGAGAGCGACATGAGTAATGCACGAGGCTCTGTCTGAATAGGAGAGTTTTTTTGAAAGTTTCCCGGTCTCAAAAAAGTTTTCCAGTCTTCTAATCTCGGGTATTCTCGGGATCCCTCCGTAGTCCTCCCAGTGTTCTGAGACAACCATCGACTCTGAATAATATTAAAATGAGTTCAGTGGTAAGCTGGTTCAAGAATTAAAGCCCGCTTGAATTCACCTGACGTGCATTTCAGTTAAAACACACAACTATAGTAGCCTCGGAAAGCCTTCGGGAACTTTTTCATTCGTTCATAAATTTTGACTCGTATGAGATTTCTTGCTCATACTCGGTCATGACATAGCACACCCACATAATGTTAGGGATATCCTTGGCTGTTGCGTAGTGATGACGCAATCAAGCAATAGTTTTTAAAACAATCGCAATTCTTACATGGATTTTTCCCTGCTCACCAAACTTGATGAGAATTTAGACAAGCCGGAGTGCTACCCAGTAAAAAATTTGATGTTACTATTCCATCGCTCATTGGCTGAAGAATTATTTTTAAATGAGTCCCGAAAAAAATGCAATTTCGTTCGTAGACGTGCTAGAGACTCGTTCAAAAGCTAAAAATAATCCTTACCACATTTTCTGCCCATTTCCACAGATTGATAACGATAGCTCTTAAGAGTCCGGCTCCGTTATTTTCGAGGACTCGGCCGTTAGGGCCGGACATCGAAATCACCGATCCGGCCCAACTTTTTCCTTGGAATAAGCTAAATAAGATAATTTAAATTTTAGCCCCCTTTCGGATCTATAGACCTGAAAGAGGCATTTGAAAAAAAGTTTCCATAACCTCATCAATATAGTACTCATTTTGAAGCCCATATCGATTACTGTATTTTTTGTGTTGACAGTTTGACCTGAAAATGATTTTAAAACAAATTATTATCATGCAAATTCACAAAATTATTGGGTTGAGGAATAAGTAACGCTCGTTTTTGAGCATCGTGTTTGGGCTCATATATCTCCCGCCAATCAAATCTAAACGAGCTGACTTTATAGCATTTTTTCAGGGTATGCTCGAGTATCATAGCCGCTATTATTAGAAATATCACGCTTCCTGTGTAGGAGAGAAATTTAGATTTCAATGTGTACCTGATAATTTTCGAAAATTTTAGATTTTTTTTCGAAATTGTGTAATTTAACGTGGAAACTGTTCGGTAAATTCACACATTCTCAGGTGAGCAGCCCGATACTACCCCTCTTTCATGGTGAAGTGAGAATGGTGCTCGATTCATTGTTGTATTTTTATAGACGTTTCAAGGGGAACGTTCGTGAAAAATTGCAGTTCACTTAACTTATTTGTCTACCTTGAGGATCGAAGGTGCTGGCCTATACACTAGTGCGCTCCAGTCACTCACTATGGAGCTATATTATCACTATAAACATTTGGTGCTACTTATGCTCCTATTTGAAAAATAACAGTTTTCCAAAAATATTATTTTGTGACGGAATCAAAAGAAATGCGTGTTTTGAGGACTTTGGATTAAACCATACCCAAGACATAGTAGCCATTCTATAATTGTGGCCACTTGGTGGATGATAGTGCAAAAGTTGCTCGTCCATTTAACCATCTAAGGCCTTACATTCAATTAGTACGGTTTACAGGAAATAGCAATAAATGTCGATTTCGAGGCTTGTTTTTCTATATCGGACTTACGAGCAATTTAACTCATAAAGAGAATGCTCCACACTTAGCAAAATTCGTCCATATTTTCAACAGGAAAGGTACTCCACATTCAAGCATAATTGAGGTCTTTAGATCTATTGCTAAGAAAACGCGGCTAGCAAAACTTCTTTCGGTCAGTAACTGAAAATCCTACACTCTCGTTAGGCGCATATCTCACACAGGCCTTTACTTGGATATTCCTCTGAATATCATCAGTGTAATGTATAACCATGATACTTTACTACTGCAGCTTAATTGTGGCTCAATAATTCTTCTTTCCTCAGTGCTGACCTGTCAAAATCTCAGGGTGAGGTGCGACAACTTTGAATTGAGCCAGCCATTGTGATCGCCTAAATGATCGGAGATATATGATATAGTGTGCGCTAAAGAGAGTATCCAAGCCCTTATCGATAAAAAAAAAAGCGGAATATAATTGCACAATTTAGAAAGACGGGAGAGGTCATTATCTGAAATTGGAAAAACGAGCGTTACTTATTCCTCAACCCGATATAAAACTTTTAAAAAACTAATTAATATTTAAAATTTCAGAATATTATGAATTTTCAAGGTACATGTTTAAAAATTAATTTCAGGTCAAACTGTCAATGCAAAAAATGAAGTACTCGGTGTGGGCTTCAAAATGAGTACCATATTGATTATGTTCTGGAAACTTTTTTTCAACTGCCTCTTTCAGGTATATAGATCTGAAAAGGGGCTTAAAATATTTCAATCTCATTTAGCTGCATGGACGCAGAATTCAATGCTCTACAACATGGCATAGTCGCCGGAGTGCGATTTTGAACTTTGTTTTTATTAGAATTTAAATATCAGAATATTCAGGATTTTAGAATTTTCATGGTTCTAATTTGTTCCACGATCAATTTCAGTTCAAACTGTCAACACAAAAAATACAGTAATCGATATGGGCTTCAAAATGAGTACCATATTGATGAGGTTATGGAAACTTTTTTTTCAACTGCTTCTTTCAGGTCTATAGCTCCGAAAGGGGGCTAAAATTTTAAAAAAATATCTAATTTAGCTGATTCGACGCAGAATTCAATGCTCTACAACATGGCATAATCGCCGGAGTGCGATTTTGAACTTTTTTCTTATCAGAATTAAAATATCAGAATTTTCAAGATTTTTAGAATTTTCATGGTACTAACTTGATCCACGATCATTTTCAGGTCAAATTGTCAACACGAAAAATGAAGTACTCGATGTGGGCATCGAAATGAGCACCATATTGAGGAGGTTCTTAGAAATGTTTTTTCGATTACCTATTTCAGGTCTATAGGTCCGAACGGGGGCTAAAAATTAAATTATCTCATTTAGCTTATTCGACGCAGAATTTAATGCTCTACAAGATAACGGAAGAGCCGTGATGCGGTTTTTTCATATGGATTTTTAAAAATTAAAAAACCATTTTTGAAAGTTGGAAAAACCAGTTTGCGATCGAAATCTTGAACCAACTTATAACGTGTTTTTGTTGCCTAGGCATGTGTATAATATTGCCACATTAACCGGTGGACCCAGGTCGTTCGGTTATTTTTATCCGATTTTCGAGTTTTCAAAATTTGCTATTTCGCCATTTTTATGTTTCAATGATCTAGACCATAGTGTCCCGTTTGATGATGCGGACTCATGGGGGTATCCAGGGAAAAAGTTTGGGCCGGATCGGTGATTTCGATGTCCGGCCCATACTCCAAAATTACGGAGGCAGTGTCTTAAGAGTGACTTTCTGAGTCAGTGAACATATTTGCGCAGATGCTTGGCACTAGCAAAAAATAGCAAAAAAAAAAAAAAAAAAGGCGCCACGGGTTTAGCGTTCTAGATCGTTCTCCGCTAAATGGCGGAAGTTTCAAAAAAATACCGTAACCCAACCGACTTTGCTCTTTCGCAATCTTTTCATTCGAGTGATATCTCAAAAAATACAGAATATTATGTTGATCATACATGCCAAGTTTCATAACAATCGATTTGAAACAGATTTTTTTCTCGAACATTTCGTTACTGCTCTTTGTGCTTATACCCGATATACCTTTTTTATTGCATTTTTATGAAGAGCAACTATCCACCCACAAACTCTTTGAAAATGATCAAAATCAAAAATACACTAAAAGAGAAATTCCACGAAAACGACGGTCAACTTTTTGAAAGTTAGTTCATTATTGGCCTAACTACCAGGTTTATGGTGGAATAATAAGACTGCGCGATCTTGTGAAAAAGTTTTCTTCGACCATCACGAGTTATGAATTTCGCGACACTTACTTTCACAAACGCAGTATAAACGCAGGCTCTTACTAGTATAAGTATGCAGTCCCGTGGCTACTGCATCAAATCCATGTGATATGGGGCTCTGGCACTCCCGTGGTCACCCTCATTTTTTCACTCAAAAATGCGATCTGCGAAGTTTGCAATTTTTAAAAAAATTGCAAACTTCCACTTGTTAGTGCTCATTTTGTTTGTCTATCATCGAATGTTTCTCACAATAAATTTCGAACATAATGAGCACTAACAAGTGGGAGATTGCACATTTTTTTTAAATCTGCAAATTTTGTAAGTCGCATTTTGAAAAAACAAATTTTGTAAGTCGCGAAATTCATAACTCGGGATGGTCGAAGAAAACTTTTTCTCAAGATCGCGAATACCTGGTAGTTAGGCCAATAATGAACTAACTTTCAAAAAGTTGACCGTCGTTTTCGTGGAATTTCTCTTTTAGTGTATTTTTGATTTTGATCATTTTCAAAGAGTTTGTGAGTGGATAGTTGCTCTTCATAAAAATGGAATAAAAAAGGTATATCGGGTATAAGCACAAAGAGCAGTAACGAAAAGTTCGCGAAAAAAATCGAAAAATTGAATATGCTCGAGGGGTTTCAAATCGATCGTTATAAAACTTGGCATGTATGATCAACATAATATTCTGTATTTTTTGAGATTTCACTCGAATGAAAAGATTGCGAAAGAGCAAAGTCCGTTGGGTTACGGTATTTTTTTGAAACTTCCGCCATTTAGCGGAGAACGATCTAGAACACTAAACCCGTGGCGTCTGAGCTACACTCGCCGAGTACTTCCATCCTACACATTTAGAGCGAATTCGATTTTTTGCTAGTGCCAATCATATGTTCACTGTGTCAGATAGTCACTCTTAATTTGCCCTCACAAGGGAATGACCGGAACTCACATATCCCAAAAATTCTGAAAAAAATTACATAAAATGCAGAAACAAATTATATCCAGGAAACTACTTTCAAAAACTGCTAAATGATCTTTTGAAATTTCGATTTTTGGCGAAAATAGCGTTTTTTTGGTAAGAAATCTGCCAAAAAACGCCATTAAATTGCTATTTTAGACAAAAATCGAAATTTCAAAAGTTTCAAACATTTGGCAGTTTTTGAAAGTAGTTTCCTGGATAGAATTTGTTTCTGCATTTTCTGTGATTTTTTCAGAATTTTTGGGATATGTGAGTTTCGGTCATTCCCTTGTCAGTGCACGAATTTTTCACCCTTTTCACATTGCCTTTTTTCTCTGTTTTGGATGATCACAGTTCCAACGGCGATTTTTGTTCAAAGTAAATTCCAAGACACGATGGTTGCAAATCCATGGAATACAGTACCGCAGTCTCCGCCCTAAAAAAAGCGCCACGGAGGGTCGCCGTGGGTCACACCAGGTCACCCCGACTTTGAGGTGGCCTAAACACCTTTCAAAGTGTGTAACTTTTTGACTTTTTTTGGCTGTGGGATTCTCTCGTGAGGACCAATGTATATGTAAAAGCAGACTTTCGAAATTTTCATTTTGAGCTACTTTCTGAGACGTCATCTTTGACTCGTCTCCCCTGCCCTCCATTCCCTTCGCCCATTCCTCACTCTCATCACGCGAAGGAGCAGTCGTTTATGAAAATAAGGGGAGGGGAGGAGAAGAGGGGTAAACGATGACGTCTCAGAAAGTAGCTCAAAATGTAAATTTCGGAAATCTGCTTTCACAGATCCATTGGTCCTCACGAGAGAATCTCACAGACCGAGAGAATCTCACAGTGAGTCACAGCCAAAAAAATTCAAAAAGTTACACACTGTGAAGGGTGTTTAGGCCACTTCAAAGTCGAGGTGGCCTGGGGTGACCCACGGCGACCCTCCGTGGCGCTTTTGTTAGGGCGGAGACTCTGCGGTACTGTATACGATTCCCAACTTTTCTGCCCACTTGAACCGAAAATCCGAAGTCATTCGATTTTCGCTCTAAAAAATTTTTTTAAAAGACCATGATATCATGATTTTAGTCGTAAAAACGTTTTCTCTCAGAACTTCCTGACAAGTTGGTAATCGTATATTCATGGATTTTCTTCCATCGTGTCTTCGAATGGCCTTTGAACAAAAAAATGCCGTTGGAACTGTGATCATCAAAAACAGGGAGAGAGAAAAATAATGTGAAAAAATCGTTTAAAAAATCGTGATCTGAGGTCATATTGAGAGCTATCGTTATCAATTTTTGGGAATGATCAGAAAATGTGGTAAGGATCATTTTGAGCTTTTGAACGAGTCTCTAGCACGTCTACGAACGAAATTGCATTTTTTCGGGACTCATTTAAAAATAATTCTTCAGCCAGTGAGCGATGGAATAGTAACTTCAATTTTTTTCTGGGTAGACTTGTCTAAATTCTCATCAAGTTTGGTGAGCAGGGAAAAATCCATGTAAGAATACCGATTGTTTTAAAAACTATTGCTTGATTGCGTCATCACTACGCAACAGCCAGGGACATCCCTATAGAATATCCCTAACATTATGTGGGTGTGCTATGTCATGACCGAGTATGAGCAAGAAATCTCATACGAGTCAAAATTTATGAACGAATGAAAAAGTTCCCGAAGGCTTTCCGAGGCTACTATAGTTGTGTGTTTTAACTGAAATGCACGTCAGGTGAATTCAAGCGGGCTTTAATTCTTGAACCAGCTTACCACTGAACTCATTTTAATATTATTCAGAGTCGATGGTTGTCTCAGAACACTGGGAGGACTACGGAGGGATCCCGAGAATACCCGAGATTAGAAGACTGGAAAACTTTTTTTGAGACCGGGAAACTTTTCTGAGACCGGGAAACTTTTTTGAGACCGGGAAACTTTCAAAAAACCCTCCTATTCAGACAGAGCCATGCACGATCGGACTGGAAAGGGAGATGATTAGTGACTGATAGTCATTGATGTCGTCTCTTTATCGCTCCTTCTCTGTGAACCGCTATTTTTTATAATAATAATAATACTTTTTTTTTTTATATAAAAAAATATAAAGCAACAATTACGCCCCACACTGACAAGAAAGCGGCGATAATATGTCTTAGCTAGTGAATCGATCAACGATATCTCAAAAACAATTCGAAGAACGGGTGAGCTTTTTCCACAAAATATTTCGATTGAAAGTGCAAGATCCTAGAACGAATTGACTTTCATTCGGACCTTATCATGTAGCTTGTGAAGCGATATCGATATCAGCACGGCACCCGGGCCGCCGACATAAGACAAGTGGAAAATGTCGCCACCCATCAGGGGAAATCAGGAAATGAGCGCGGGCCTCCAAATAATGTACAGTACCTGAATCACGATAAATCAGGGATTTTACGTGATATCACGTAAAATCCCTGATTTATTGTGATTCAGGATCAACTTTTTGAATGGTCTCATAGCGACGGGCTCGGAAAGTGAAAATCAGGCAACTAGAACCGCACGCGCGTGATTCGGGCAACGCGGTTGTCATTGTTTTTGTAGTTTGTCGCCTAAAGTTCGCTCTTGACGTTTTCGTTGACGCTATGTCGGCTCTCCGGGGGCCGTGTATCAGTAATTCAGCAGTGCGAGATCAACACTATTGAAAGGAAATAAAGATATCCCAAAAGTGAGAAATGAATTACAGACGAACAAAATTGAAACGAAGGAACGAATTTCATGCTGCCTGCATAATAGTCAATTGAAAACCTAGGCCAGTGGTGCTAGCAGAGGTTTTACTTTAAAACACAAATTATCAACCGAGAGAAATTTTTCCTGTTAAGATGCTAGCGAGAAACGAGTTGCACATTGTTCTCATATCATTGACTGGTGTAACTTATTCAATGGTCTCTTCTTGAACGACTGTCGTACAAACAATAAGTTTGTTTGAAAAGCTCACCCCTTAGTCTCCTCTCTCATCCTGATATCCGACAATGGACTGTCCATGCGATATCGACCCATTCCAATCTGAAGAATAATCGATAATAATTAGTGATTGAAGGGGGATGCTAAGCAAGATTGACTGATCAACGATAAATTTTTACACAATGCTCATGTGAAATACGAAAGCTGCAGTGACTTCATATTCGCAAAATTTACTCCTTGATAAAACAACTTAGATCAAGTGATCTGTTCTGGATACTTTTACCCAGTTTAACTAAAAAAATACTCGTTGACTATAACGGGACTATCATCGAGCGTGCGAGGGAATATGTATTGATTGATTTTCTTGAGGCACATACAAGAGCAACAAAGCTGATTGACATTGTTCCCTTGTAGCATAACGAACTTATGGAACGTAATATCCACTGTCACACGGAGGTTCAGAAGCAGTAACTACAAATGGCTTCCCAAACAATTCAAATTAAAAAAGCGCGCGTTTGAGGTCATTCCAAAAACCGATGAGAGAGTGTGTGAAAAGAGGAGAGGGGACCGCGCTCCTAGTGCATTTAGATGTTGGTAGAAGGCGATTTTGAGCACCCGTGTGTCACCGGTAACACTTGAAATCTTGACTACAAATCTATTAAAGTTCGATCGTTCGAAGTACTTGGAGACGATGGATATTTTGTTTTAAGTGCAAATAGAAGTTGATTGAATGGAGTTTTACCCAGTACTGATTTGCTCATTTCCCTCTTACTTTATCATATTGGTGAAACACTGATGCTACGAGTATCTATTCTCGCCTCTTCGAATTTCGAAACCAGAATACGAAGGTATGTTTGCAATCGGATCAGATGATTACGATAGACTAATAGATGCTGTGACCTACCGTAGCCGAGCTGATGGACTCCATGCACGGTAGGAGCAGCGCGGACATGAGCGACCTAAAATTATTGATTATTTTTTAAAAATCGCTACACCTAACCAAAGTTCAGAAATTCGAGATTGATATTTTATATTTCGAATCAAAGGATCTCCGATTGGTAGGAAAACTTATCCTGTGAGGTCATCGAATCGTGAAACGCGAATCTAACTAGAATATTTGAAACTGGGATAAATCCCAAAAGCGGGAGAAATGCGGACGGAACGACCTACAATTATGGTTTATCGATTATTATTGATTAACTGGAATTATTCGTTCTTAATCTCATGAAAAAGAGTGCAATAGTGATCTCATTTCATTTTTGGCTTTCTCCATTCTGCACACTCTTTTGTCTGTAAGACGAGAGAGAGAGAGTGTGCTGAGTGGAGAGAGCTGTAAATCGAAAAAAAACACCCCTTATATATACGTTACATACGTTAGACCAACTAAATAGTATTGTAATGCGAATCTACAGCACGGTAGGATAACCAAAGTGTTTCATATCAACACCTCAGGTTGCGGTAGGTCAGCCCAAGACTACGGTACCTCATACTACAAGATACTCAACTAACCGCGTCTCGCCCACTGGAATTCGTCAATTCGAGATGCTTGATTTGATTCTACAGTGAGTGGATGTAAGAGAGGAGACAGTCGTTAGAGAAACCTGGTGAAATGATTGATTTTATGTGAGAATTACAAACAAAGATAGATTGATGATTAAAAAGCAGACACGTCTTAGTACCGACTTGCCCATGTCTTCTATTACTTCATCATGGCCGTGAAACACCGATGGTGGGAGTACCCATCATCACCTCATGTCACTACCGGAGCTCAATAAGTACATTCATAATATTACGCAAGCTACTTCGTGCAAAAACTAGTTGTAACGGGTCATACCCAAAATGTCCCCCCCCCCCTCCAAGAGAGCATGCCCAAAATGTCCCCGAAGAGCATGCCCAAAATCTCCCCTACCCAAAATGTCCCCCCATGCCCAAAATCTCCCCCCTGCCCGAAATATCCCCTGCCCAAAATGTCCCCCCCCCCCGCTCTCTCCATCCTCCTCTGGCACATGAGTTGGGCCAAGGGTAACTTTTGATTCTCTCGAGTATTCGTTCTCTCTTGGTCTTTCAGAAAAAGAAAACAAGGTAGTCGTTTTGATTTCAATACGATTGTTTTCTTATCTTGTTGTGTTCGAACTGAGATATTTGGAAAGCGTTGGAATCAGATCGTCAATTGAAATCAGAAAATATTGTATTCCAAGAGAAATTTTTTATAGAATTTTTCGAAATATCTCAACATTGAGATTGCACATAATGTATTTTAATACGCTTCTATTTTCAAGTTTCCGTTGATTCATGTCTGACGATTTATCAATTTCAACTGGCAATTATATTAAGGTGACGTTTCACGATATTTTGCACTTACATCACAGATCACTTTTTTTGCATTTCAAGGTTACTGGAAATATGACCCAATATGAGATGTTGGGTGCACCCTCCGGGAAATGTCAGAAAGTCCCAAAAAATCCGAAATTTCATCCCCGAAAAAATGCGTTCTTATAGATATTGCGGATGTGTTTTTCAATGAAAGTAACTGAAAATTTCGTTTGGAAGCGATAGGATATCGATAAAAAGTAAAAAAAAAAACTCAAAATTTCGTCCTTTTCGGTCGCCCTCAAAAATTATTTTCGTCATGTCCAAGATTTTATCGCGGATTCGGAATCTACGTGAAAAAATATTCCCGGTGCCAAATCGTCACGTATTTTCGAGTTTAGGAACCCGGATTTCGCAGCTTTCCGCCCAAGGGTCTCTCGCAGGCTGACGAGAGATTTCTCCATTTTTTTTAAATGATAGGTCACTTTTACATCAGTTTCTGGGTCCATTAATAGTTATTGAGCGTTTTATGTTGATGTTACGGGGTTATGATATCGATAAAACACGTAAAAGTGAAAAGCAAAAATCACTTTTTCGAAATCTCAAAATTTCAAAACTTCATAAGTCATGTATCTGGGCTTCAATTAATGTATTTTCAACAGAAAACCACTCGAATATGAGCTATGAACAATATCCGAGCTTTAGGAAGGTTTCTAGAAAAAAAAGGTTCGGTCGAAACATTTCTCGATCATCCAAAATAAACATTTCAAACTCTCTAAGATTGTTTCTCTCTCTAAGATTTTTTCCCGAACTCACTCAAGTGCTTAGGAGTTGAAAATACCTCATTTTTATCGATATCACAATTCAAAACATCAACGTAGATGCAAAAATAACGTTAATGGGATGTGAACGGGATGAAAAGTGACTGTAGTGCATCGAAACATCGAAGCTTCTCGTCATAGTTCTCCCGACAGCTTGCAAGACATCCTCGGACGGGAAGATGTAGAATCCGAGCGAAAAAGAGTGAAAAATTAAATCCACGTGTAGTTTTGCAAGTAGAATCCGTAAATTCAATACATTTGAGATATGGCCAAATATTCTCGAGGTAACCAAAAAAGTCAATACTCAGTTAGTCAGTTCGTGGCAGAAAGACACCATCTTATCTAGATAAGTGTGAATCTCGGCAGCAGTGGGGTCAGTGTTCTGAGATTCTCTCAGTGAAACAAGAGCGTCGAATTCTATCATGGGAGCAAGGGTCTTCTCAGATCTCTCCTTAGAAGTATTGGACTGCTTGGCGTACTCGTTCTTGTTGACATAGTGACGGAGTGAGTTGAAGTCATCCAGTTCGGTCTGCTGCAAAATGTGAACAATTAACTAATATTTTTAAAAAAGGGAATAAATCAAATATATATATTTTTTTGAAAATTATGAAGAAAAAACTAATATTTTGAAGAAAACATAAAATCCAGTTATATGTTGTTCAATTCTCACTTGGATGAACTGGACTAGATCCATCAGAGGTGGATGAGTCCCAACAAAGTGGTCCATCGCTCCTCTGTGCCATGCCTCGACGAGATTGCTTGTTCTGTGTCTTTCTACCATGAATTTGCTGGTCATTGTCTCAGGGTGGACAAGCCATTCCTCCTTGAAGTAGTCCAGGAAGTTTTTGCAGGCTGCGTACTGCGAGTGTGCAGGAGTGACTGGCACCTCGAGAATTCTGGCACTCAAAATAATTCATTGATATGCGCTGATAAATTTGAGAAAAAATATTACCTGTCATAAAAGCAGCGAGGGAGAAAGAACGAGGCTCGTACTCGGTTGGTCCATTCTTTGATGATGGGGAAGGTCGTTCCCGCGATCTTCAGACCAAACTGACTCAGTTTGTGATTTGTGCACTTGAGAGCATGGAACAGACAACCTGGAAAAGAAATCTGTTATCAAGTTATATTCCAAATTTATCAATTCGAAAAAATAAATGAAGATATTTTCCAGAATTTGTTCTAGTTACCTTGGTGAGACAGCATCGGAAGAGTATCGCGAATCGCTTTGATGATGCCTCTCTCCCAGTCACTCACAATGCGGATGCCACGGAGAGGGTGGTTGAACTCTTGGAATAGTCCAGCCAAACTCTTCAAAGTTAAACAGTTGATTAATTGATGCTATTTCGAGAAATACTATGATCTTAGAATAGTCACCTCGAGGAGTTTGGAGTACTCTCGGGCCGTTTTGGAAGGAAGCAGAGCGGCTATGAGAAGGAAGCTGGTTCCTCTCGAGCAAACTCGCACCGTGTAGAGCTATAATTACAATTCCATTTTTTTAAACTTTATTATTTTTAATTTTAAAAAAAAACAAGAAGAAGTTCTGAGAAATAGTTGTCATACCTGGAATGCGAGCTTCTTGGGAAGTGAAGGAGTGGGGGTGAATGAGAAGTTTCCATCAACTAGGAGTGCTTCAATTCCTCCGTCAATTGCCCACTCCATCACTCTGCGAGAAGCCAGGTAGATTCGCTTGGGATCATTCGAATCGCTGATTCTCAGACTGAGATTGGTTCCGAGTGCAAGAAGGTCAGCATCGTCCACTTCTTCATAAGCACCGACAGCCATCGTTCCGCATGATCTGAGAATTTACAAAATATCAATAAACATCTCTATGAAAAAATAACAAATTATTAAAAATTGATAAAATATACCTTTTCAAATCAGCTGCGATCTGCCTCTTCCTCTTTCTTTTGTTCTCTCCTCCAGAATACGCATCCACAACATCTTGAACTTCACTGGGCTGGATCAGATCTTAAAGGTTGCCCATTCTGTTGACGATTGTGGCATTTCCTTATTTCTGGACTCTTGCTGGCTTCTTCACATGACCGAGTTTCGAATACTCCGCGTTCTCTATGGACATAGATTTCCTGAAAATAATGTGTTCAGTAAAAAAATTGCTTCATGCCAAACCAATATTTTCAAAAATAAATACCTCGAAGAATCTATAGAAGAATCTAGAGAAAAGATGAGAGTAACTTACGCGAGCTTAGAGCTGAGCACATTGACCGATTTGCACTTTCTTTTCATCGCTATTCCAGTCGCATCTGTGTCGGTCCGAGTCTGCAGGATCAGACAGAAATTCGCACTCTGCCGCATTAGGGAAGTAGACCTGGATTTATTGGTTAAACAATAATGTCGATAATGTCAAAATTAAACAGTTGAAGAAGAACACAACTTACTTTGACTGTGCATCGTGTGCCATTCTCCTTCGATCTGTGACAGGAAGTGCATATGTACTTGTACCGTCTGGATGCTTCGGGAGTGGTGGCAGGATCAATACTCTCTTTATATTGGAAGGTCAGGATGATATCGGGATCAGTGGGAAGACGGTACGCTGCCACTTTGTGATTACCCTTGTTTGAGGGGAATGAGATACCACGGAATGACATCTGAAATCAGAACAATAATTACGAAATATTCTTAAACAGATACAAACAAATAAAAAATAAATAAAAACGATTTAAAAAAACGAAAAAAACGCAGAAATTAAGATTTAAATGGAGGAGCTCTCTCAGCTCACGTGTCCCTGTGAGGAGAGACGATGCGAAAGGTAGCCACCAAGCGGGCTTCCGATCTCACGAGTCCCCTCTCCCTCGCCTCGCGAACTCGTCAACTAGGTCGTAAACGGAGACTCGGGGACGCCTACAGAGGTCAATCAACAAAGTTCACAAAAGAGCAAAACTAATATCAGATTCGGAATCAGCGCATTCATATTACCCTTCTGACATGGTTTGCTGGGGTCGAACAAGCACATCTGGTTTTGAAGAGTGAATTCTCATCGAATTTAAGAGACGTTCCACGGTTTAGTTTCTTTTTTGAAAATTGTTGGTTTTAACTTTTTTTTCGTTCATTATATCATGGGTTTTCATATCGAAATTCGGATTCAGCACATAATGATATAACAGAAAAAAATCTTGTCAGGAAGTTTCGAGAGAAAATTTTTTTCGACTAATGATGGTAATTTTTCGGGACAAAAATCGAATGACCTCGGATTTTCGGTTGCCGCTGGCAGGAAAGTTATCGAAATGCTCTAAAAAGTTGGGGATCGTATATTCCATGGATTTGCAAGTAATCTGCCCAAGAGACCTTTGAACAAAAATCGGCATTGGAACTGTGAACATCCAAAACAGGGAGAAAAAAATCATGTGAAAAAATTCGTGCCCTGAAGGCAAATTAAGAGCTATCGTTACCAAACTGTGGGGATGATCTGGAATTGTGACAAGGTAAATTTTGAGCCTTCGAACGAGTCTGTAGCTTGTCTATGAACGAAAAACCATTTTTTTCGGGACCCAATTTGAGACAGTCTGAAGCCACTGTATCGTACTTTGTAAACAAAACCGAACAAGTGAACAATTTTGTTCAATTTGTCACTTTTTGACAGTCGATGGGGAAGCACTTATAAATTCCAATTTTTGTTTCTTATTTTTGTCCACTCCGATTTGCGGGAATCGATCGGACATGTCACGGTGAAATATTCCTATATAATGGTGAAAAACGAGAGCAAAAAATAAGAAACAAAAATTGGAATTTATAAGTGCTTCACAATCGACTGTCAAAAAGTGACAAATTGAACAAAATTGTTCACTTGTTCGGTTTTGTTTACAACGTACGATACGTAATCCTCCCATGAGTACATATTTTCATCGAAAAGGTATTGAGATCTTCGATTTATTATCACACCGAGTAGGAAGGCTGAGGAAAAATCCGTGCAAGAATTTTGATTGTTTGAAAAGGAACTGCTTGATTGCGTCATCACTACGCAGCAACCAGGGTCGTTTTATGATACCTCAATGGTATATTCCTAAGAGACGTTCCATGATATTCTGCGCCTGTCCAACGGATTGCATTTTTTGCAAACTATGCCAATAAGTTCAGGGTGAAGTCCCCATACATAGAGCTGATATCTGGCCCAATATGAGATGTTGGGATGCACCCTCCGCGAAATGCTGTGCATGTCCCAAAAAACTCGAAAATTTCATCTATCAAAAAAAATACGCTCTTATAGGTGTTTCTGGCGTATTTTTAGATAAAAATAACGAAAAACATAATTTAAAGGCGAAAGGCCATCGATAAAAGGTCGAAAACTAGAATTATCATCATTTTTCGGTCAACCTAAAAAATATTTTAGCCGTTGAAAAATATTTATTGCAGTTTGGATTCTACGTGCAAAACTACCCCGCGTGTTATATTTTCACCCCTCTCATCACGGCCCCTCGGATTCCGCAGCTTCCCACTCGAGGGACTCTCTGGGGCTGACGAGAGAACGATGATGAGAGATTTCGCCATTTCGACAGGATATAGTCACTTTTATATCAGCTTTTATAATATTAATCGTTTTTAAGCTATTTATTGATGTTATGGTGTTTTGCCCTAGCGATAAAATACGAAAAAAGTGAAAAGTCGATAAATAATTTCTTTGAAATTTCAAAATTTCAAAAATTCGTAAGTCATGTATCTGAGATTCAAATGATGCTTTCTCAACGAAAAATCACTCGTATATGAGTTATAAACAATATCCGAGCATTTGGGACGATTTATAGAGAAAAAGTTTTGGTCGAAAAAATTCTCGATCATCGATCACCGAAAAATGAAAATTTCAAAAAATATTCTCAAATCGGCTATAACTCTCAGATATTGTTCATAATTCGTATCGGAGTGATTTTCCGTTGAGAATGCATCATTTGAAGCTCAGATACATGACTTACGAATTTTTGAAATTTTGAGATTTCAAAAAAGTGATTTTTCGACTTTTCATTTTTTTTTCGTGCTTTATCGATATCAAAACATCATAACATCAATACTAATGCTTAAAACGATTAATATTATAAAAATCTGGTACAAAAGTGACTGTATAATATCGAAATGGCGACATCTCATATTGGGCCCCAACATCTCATATTGGACCAGCTATCAGCTCTAGGTATGGGGACTTCACCCTGAACTTATTGGCATAGGTTGCTAAAAAGTCCTCCGTCGACTCCTCCCAAATCTTCACTAACCGTGGAACGGCTCCTAACACACGATGGGTGTACTACTGCCCAAGTTTGAGCGAGAAATATATCATGAGTCAGAAGTTATGAAAGATCGAAAAAGTGACCCTTGACTTATGAGAGATAATGTATTTTGAATACAAAAAAACGAAACTCAAAATTCTAATCCATATGATTTGTAGATCTGGCGATGCGGAATCCGAAAATGGTACAAATGTTCGTTTTCTCATTATTGAGCACCTTTGATAATCGGCTTGAAAATAGGCAGAATCAAAAAGAAGCTTAGTGAGGCTAGGAGACCCAAATGAAAAATTCGGAAAATGGGCAGGCACTCCTAGACATCACACTACATTATTTCAGTAAAATATAGAAGGTTAATCAGTCTTCATTTCAAAGTTATTGAATGAATAATTCTCGATTCACATCTTTCATTTCACCCATATTTCACCGCTTTCATAACTGCAGAATGTGATGGAAAGCAAAAAAAAAATTGACCAGCGTATGGTTTTTCATGATCGATGAGGGCATGTGTGCTCTTTATAGTGCACACTAAATCAGGGCTTTCCCATCAGTAAGATTGTCATAATCAAATGCAAAAGTAGCCGTAGTCGACCATGTGAGGCGTTGTTTTCTGAGCTCAGTGCCCATCGGAGAGGAGTATCAGGTGTCACATTTGTAAAGTATGATGAATTTTGATCACAATAAGGTAGTACGACGGGTGAGTCAATTTTGGCAAAGAAGAGATATGAGCCTGAACCAAGATCAGATGTTGTTGAAATTAACCAAAAAAAAATTTAAATCGCTGCTTTCTCCATCTGATAATTTTACAAGTCCGAAATATGGTGCAAAGCAAAGTATCATGCCTTATAAGTCTGCAATATTATTTGGGAGAAGATCCGACTATCCCTAAAAAGGCTTAATTTTCTAGAACTGAGATTCGAAAGAGTATTGAGATTCGAAGATCGAAAACGATACATCTTGATACTCTATCTTTCCTATATAAGTCATCAAATTTCGGTGTTAATAAAATAAGCAACTCTCGTTTTATCATTCCTTAGCTGGGTAGAACTTTAATTTATTTTATTTATTTGATACACCCCAAAGGGTGTGACAACATGTGAATAACATATACAGATTGGAAGGTTTAAAGAGAGAGGGGGAGTGGGTAATGGGGGAGGGGGGGGGTAGAGACGGAAGAAGAGACAGTTGGAGTTGGTACTCCCACAGATGCTCTTGACAGATGAGGTGGACGAGGCCTCAGAACGGGAAGGGGACCGTTCCATCCATGTATATCTTATGGATCTAGAGCGAGTGTGGGAAGTGATTGAAGGATCTACAGTTTAGGGATGTCTATCTGGAGTATGCGGGCAGAACTGAGCGATCACAAGTTTTTGAGGAAGCATCTATTAGAAGTGTATACCGAAAATTACAATTTTATGCAATTGCCAGTTTAAAATTTATTTATCTTATTCTAGGCGAGCGGGGCTCGATTCAAATATACAACTATAATGCCCAAGGTCACCCCTAAACTATGCCATATTGGTGCTTTGAACTAGAAAATTTGAAGGGCTCAAATTAAATTAAAGAAAAATAAAGAAACTTTCTTATCACCCTGATATATAAAATTCATTTTTCGGGACTCGTTTTTTGATCAATTCTGTAGCCAAGATGCAATTGAGTAGCAACTTCAATTTTTTTCTGAGTAGCTCTCCGACTGGTCTTAATAGATGATCCACGATATAGTGGTGCGTCTGTGCATTTGTTTTTTTTTCTAATTACAGCAACGAATCCCAGTCACTCTATCGTATTTTCTACCGATCACGTTGAAGTTCATGAATTGTCAGTATGTTATTGGAACCAGATGAGATTTGTCTGGTAAAGGAACGAGAGATTTTCTGGCAATTCAAATGGAAGCCGGCAATAAACTGATGATAAATTGATACCGTCACGGTAAGTCTGCGTGTGTCACATCATGTCACCCCGATCCTAAGACCCTTTAAAAATGTGTGAATTTAGTTGAATTTTTGGCTGTGGACACTTCCCACTAGCCGCAATCGAACTGTGAAAACATATCTCCGAAATCTCCCTTTCGAGCTGCTTTCTGAGACTTCACATTTCCTCTCCCTTCATTTAAATAGACGACCGCTCGCTCACCAGATGAGAATGAGGAATGGAGAGGTTATGGGAGTATACAAGATTTAAAATATGACATCTAGGAAAACAGCTCAAAATAGACATTTCGGAAATCTGCTTCACAGTTCTAATGAGAAGAATCCACAGCTAAAAATTCGACTAAATTCACACACTTTGAAAGAGTGTTAGGATCGAGGTGACATGATGTGACACACGCCGACTCACCGTGACGGAAATTCGGCGGTACTGTAATCACGTGTCTCCTAAATATAAAATTGATATATCGTTGGACATGGATCAACGGAAACTTGAAAATAGAAGCGTATTAAAATACATTATGTGCAATCTCAATGTTGAGATATTTCGAAAAATTCTATAAAAAATTTCTCTTGGAATACAATATTTTCTGATTGCAATTGACGATCTGATTCCAACGCTTTCCAAATATCTCAGTTCGAACACAACAAGATAAGAAAACAATCGTATTAAAATCAAAACGACTACCTTGTTTTCTTTTTCTGAAAGACCAAGAGAGAACGAATACTCGAGAGAATCAAAAGTTACCCTTGGCCCAACTCATGTGCCAGAGGATGGAGAGAGCGGGGGGGGGGGACATTTTGGGCAGGGGATATTTCGGGCAGGGGGGAGATTTTGGGCACGGGGGGACATTTTGGGTAGGGGAGATTTTGGGCATGCTCTCCGGGGACATTTTGGGTATGACCCGTTGTAACCGTTCCCCTCATTCCTTTGTGAAACCTGAATGCTACTGCGACTTCATCTTGGCTGAATACACCCAACATAATTCAGGAACAAGAATTTCGTTTGTTCTCGAGGTGCTCGCATGTCGATTGAATGCAAGATTGTCGTTGCGGTATCATCTAATCGCGTGTCGCCATCGCACTTGAAACTGAAATTAACCCCCAAATACCATGGTTTTACACGCACTGTTCTAACATTATCCATAGTCTTTCATTACCGTATCCCCTCTCCTCACCGTGGTCTCCTCTCTTCTCCTCTCCTCCTCCTCTCTCCTCCACTCCCTCCTCCCTCTCACAAATCCTCCTCAACGAGACAGAACGAGGAGAGCAACCAGAAGAATGCACACTCAGACTGAATGAATGAATGAGACGATTAGTTTGGATGCTGAAAAGATAATATTTGAGAAAATTTTTTTTTTAAATTTAAAAAACCGAGAACCAATGTCGATCAATGACTAAATCATTGGCGGAAGAAAAACTACAATAATAATGGAAAACTCAAGAATCCAAAGAAGATGAGATGCAAAATTTGCAAATGGCTAGGGAGAAGTGAGTATCAATATGATCTCATAATAATGGCTTGAGATTCCGCGACACTCGAGTCTTCATAGTTTTCCGAATAAAATATAATAATTCAAACATTGCAATACTCACCCATTGGTCTCCTCTCCCACTCTCATTCCGATATCAAGGATCATTCCGATATCAAGGAAGATTATATATCCTAATAAAGGATCTCTTTTCCGATATCAAGGATCGGGGGGGGGGGGGGAATGTGACTGGACTGTAAGTAATAGCGATGCCATTTGGGGAAACAATATGTTCTCTCCATTCTGCACACTCCCTCGGCGGTCAGATATCAGAGTGTGCAGAATGGAGAGAACTGAAAATAAATGTCATCCCAATAGTGAGGTTACAAAAATAATTTAATAAAACGCAACTAATTAATTGATTAAGATGTCTCACCTCCGCACTCAGTTTCTTCTCCTCTGTCGTTGACTGGCTGAGGTCATGCCTTTGTTCCTTCTCGATCGGAGGAAGGGTTCGCACCTGGAATTTAATTTATTATCAAAAACTAATCTATTTAGATCATTATTTAAAAAGAGGACACTATTCAACTCCAAACGCAATTGTCCCTTAAACAATTGGTTGTGCAAAAATTTAAAAATTTAAAAAGGCCACGATGCCTGCGAATTTCGTGCTGCTGCTCTTAGCTAACTCATCTAAGGTTGGATGTGTATCAATATGACGATTCCATCTGCCATTTCAAATTTATCTCATTGAAACGTAAAAGTCTCTCGCTAAACTGGCTATTCTAAGCTAATCTCAAAACAATGGGCAGTGTGATTCGCGCTGCAAATTTTAATTTGAGACAGTTAGTTTTTAAAGTTTTAATAATTTTAATTGATTGAGGGACAGTGGAAACGTGATTCTGCTGACAATCGCAATCTGCAAAATATACAAATATTCCCTACCATGATCCCACTCCGTAATTATCTCGAGATGCGAGAATCCTCCCGTCTCGCTGACTTCCACAAAGTGGAAATACTGGTTACCTCTCAATCAATATACGATAAATGCATATGTACAGTATCGGTACTAAGTCTACGACAAAAAAGTTAAAAGTTATGTAACTTTGGAACCAGATGAGATTTCATTTTGACATTTTTGCAGGTGGTAGTGCAAGAACTCACACATATGCTGTATGTGTTGCAGCTTGATATGATTCCGTATTGTTGTATAGTGATGATGCAATATTTACAAGGTATTTCATGGCGTACTTTAAGCTCTGAGAATTTTTTCTCAGTCTTCCATTTTTCTGTGGTGATATGAGACATCAATGGCTCCAAGATAAAAAATAAGTACTCCTTGGAGGTTGCCGTACAATGGCTTAGGATGGGCTCAAAGTAGGGTCCCGAAAAATAGGATTTTGATTTCTAGTGATGCTAGAGCCTCGTTCCAAAGCTCAAAACGATCCTTATCACCATTCCTGACTATCCCCAAAGTTTGATAACGATAGCTTTTAATTTGCCCTCAGGGCATGAATTTTTCACTTTTTCATATTATTTTTCTCTCCTTATTTTGGATGATCACAGTTCCAAGGCCGATTTTCGTTCATAGGTATTTTCTGGTCAAGATTGTTGCAAATCCATTGTATACGATTCCCATATACGATTCCCAACTTTTTAGAGCATTTGAATATCTTTCCTATCCGCGGTAGACGATAATCAACAAGTTTCAAAATCGGTTATTTTTTTCGTCAAAAAGAACTCGGATTTTCGGTTATCACGGATATGAAAGATATTCAAATGCTCTAAAAAGTTGGGAATCGTATATTCAATGGATTTGCAACAATCCTGACCAGAAAATACCTTTGAACGAAAATCGGCCTTGGAACTGTGATCATCCAAAATAAAGAGAGAAAAAATAATCTGAAAAAGTGAAAAATTCATGCCCTGAGGGCAAATTAAAAGCTATCGTTATCAAACTTTGGGGATAGTCAGGAATGGTGATAAGGATCGTTTTGAGCTTTGGAACGAGGCTCTAGCATCACTAGAAATCAAAATCCTATTATTCGGGACCCTACTTTGAGCCCATCCTAAGCCATTCTACGGCAACCTCCAAGGAGTACTTATTTTTATCTTGGAGCTATTGATGTCTCCTATCACCACAGAAAAATCGAAGACTGAGAAAAAATTCTCAGAGCTTAAAGTACGCCATGAAATACCATGTAAATATTGCATCATCACTATACAACAATACGGAATCATATCAAGCTGCAACACATACGGCATATGTATGAGTACTTGCACTACCACCGGCTAAAATATCAAAATGAAATCTCATCTGGTTCCAAAGTTACATAACTTTTAACTTTTTGTCGTAGACTTAGTACCGATACTGTACAGTATCGGACAAAAGTCATCGTTCACAAATGCAAAGTGGTGTAACTTTTGAACCAGATAAGCAATCGGTTTGATGTTTTGGCAGGATATATTAGACCTATTGATGCATTGCCACCGATAGTGACGTCATGCTACGATTTCGCAATATTGCATAGTGATGATGCAATCATATATATGTTCTTCACTTGTGATTTTAAGGTCATTGGGATTTTTTTCTAAGTCTTCTCTCTTTTTGTGATGAGAGAAGGCCTTAGCATCTACCGATTAAAAAATAGTACTCATGGGGCGTTGTCGTACAGAAGCAGAACACAGGTTTAAAATAGGGTCCCGAAAAAAATAATTTCCATCTATTGACGTGCTAGAGACTCGTTCAAAGGCTCAAAATGACCCTTACAATAATTCCTGATTACCCACAAAGTTCGATATTGATATCTCTTAATTTGACCTCAGGGCACGATTTTTCACTTTTTCACCTTTTTTTTTCTTCGTATTTTGGATGATTCGATTCCCAAGGGCGATTTTTGTAAAAATGAATTTCCTGAAAGGGTAAGTTGCAAATCCATGGAATATACGATTCCCAACTTTTTAGAGCATTTGGATAACTTTCCCGCCCGCGGCAACCGAAAATCAGAGGTCAATCGATTTTCAACCCAAAAAATGGCCATGAAAAAATGACCATCATTAGTCGAAAAAAAGTTTCTCTCAAAAACTTCCTGACTAAATGTTTTTCTGGGATATTTTTGTCTGCTGAGTACGAATTTCGGTATGAGAGTCCATGATATCATTAATGAAAAAAGTTAAAATTTATTATGTCGAAACATAGCCTTTTTTTAAAATCTTTTGACCTCTGATTTTCGGTTGCCGCGGGCGGGAAAGTTATCCAAATGCTCTAAAAAGTTGGGAGTCGTATATTCCATGGATTTGCAACTTACCCTTTCAGGAAATTCATTTTTACAAAAATCGCCCTTGGGAATCGAATCATCCAAAATACGAAGAAAAAAATATGGTGAAAAAGTGAAAAACCTGCCTGCGTCGGCATGCCAGTCAGACACCATGCCCATTTTTGCACCTAATGGGCATGGTGTCTGACTGGCATGCCGACGCAAGCAGGCTCGACTCCCGCCCGCAGGTGATGTTTTGCAAGAGGTAGAGAAAGGCGCGCGCCCAACCACTAGTGGGCATGGTGTCTGACTGGATCACCTTTTTATCTCAAGAAAAGCGTTGGTGTCATGTCACCAACACGCTCCCGCGCAAATCGTCCTGGATGATCGCAACCCTTTCTCCAGCCAATCTCTTGCAAGAGGCAGAGAAAGGCGCGCGGCCGCCCTGTCCTAATGGGCTGACTGGCATGCCGACGCAGGCAGGTTCGACTCCATGGAGTTGGACCTCGATCGATTGCGTTCTGAGGTGGAGGCTGACCCGTATCTCACTACGCGCGATCTTGCTGACTTCTTTGGGGTCGACCAAAAAACTGCCGTGAATGGACTGTCAGACACCATGCCCATTAGCGCGCGCCTTTCTCTACCTCTTGCAAAACATCACCTGCGGGCGGGAGTCGAGCCTGCCTGCGTCGGCATACCATGCCGATTAGCGCGCGCCTTTCTCTACCTCTTGCAAAACATCACCTGCGGGCGGGAGTCCAACCTGCCTGCGTCGGCATGCCAGTCAGACACCATGCCCATTAGGGTCAAATTAAGAGATATCAATATCGAACTTTGTGGGTAATCAGGAATTATTGTAAGGGTCATTTTGAGCCTTTGAACGAGTCTCTAGCACGTCAATGGAAGGAAATTATTTTTTTCGGGACCCTATTTTGAACCTGTGTTCTGCTTCTGTACGACAACGCCCCATGAGTACTATTTTTTAATCGGTAGATGCTAAGGCCTTCTCTCATCACAAAAAGAGAGAAGACTTAGAAAAAAATCCCAATGACCTTAAAATTACAAGTGAAGAACATATATATGATTGCATCATCACTATGCAATATTGCGAAATCGTAGCATGACGTCACTATCGGTGGCAATGCATCAATAGGTCTAATATATCCTGCCAAAACATCAAACCGATTGCTTATCTGGTTCAAAAGTTACACCACTTTGCATTTGTGAACGATGACTTTTGTCCGATACTGTATGTACATTATTTTAAAGCGTAGAATCGTAATCAATTGACTACTGAATACACTTTCGACTTTACGTAAATTCTTGAAACCACTAATTCACTAGTCGACTGACCCATATTCCGATGTGTCCTCTCTCTTCCATCCCATTCTCTCTCCATCACCTTCCCTCCGTCTCGGATATCAGAGAGGAGAGCCATGAATCCTGGAATTAATTTCAGCTCAGATTCGGGAGCCCAAAGATGCCTGTGATCATGTGAATAGGAAATACTTTCGTGAATATTATATTGCAAATGCAAGCAGGATACAACTGATTATGCCATGATTTTTTCTTGTGGCAAATAGTACACGTGAAACATCAATATCACTAGGGACTTGAACATCCCCGAATTTTAAACAAACAACTCACGGAATTTCCTCCACTGGCAGTCGTCAATTCAAGATGCTTTATTCGATTCTCCAGTGAGTGGATGTATTAGAGGAGACAGTCGTTAGAGGAACCTGGATGAATTATATAATTCTCAATGTTGCGCAAAGTCATCACCTCTTGTCAATACCGGAGCTCAATAAGTACATTCATAATATTGCGCAACCTACTTCGTCCAAACACTAGTTGTGACCGTTCCCCCATTCCATTATAGAAATTGTGAAACCTGAATGCTACTGAAACTTCATCTTGGCTGAATACACCCAACATAAATCAGGATCATGAATTTGATTTGTTCTATACGTGCTCGCATGCCGACTGAATACGAAATTCTCCATGTGGTATGATCTAATAGTGAAACGTAAATATCACTACCGCATTTGAAAATGAAATTAGGCTCGTTTAGAAATTGCATTTCTCACCTCAACCCTCCGATTCGAATCAGTTGTGATCTCCTCTGCTCTCAGTCACAGGAGGGCATTTTCCTCCCGCAATCGATAGATAGTTCTGTTATGACCTGTTAAAAGTACGGTATACATCTGCTATTTCAATAAATGCCCGTGAAATTTTAGATTCTATTCCTATATAACTTATCAATGATAAGTGAGACATCAATTCCATAGTAACTGCCTCGCTATTATAACTACAACAAACAACGATCTCCAAATAATATCCCTCGGCTAATATCGTCATCCACTATCCCCCTTACCTCAAGATGCGAGTATCCTCCCGCCTCGCTGCCATCCACGAAAACCGTCGACGATGACGTCATCATGATCATTTCATCAATCTCGGAGGTGCAGAATCTCGTCCGCAATGGCGTCATCGTGCCTGAAGAGGGAGAGGATTTATTGATTTGTTGACTAAAGAGAAAGAAACTGATTACGGCTGGTTTCTTTGTAACATAATACACTCATGGAACATGAAAGTCACTGTCATCTTTCGAAATTTGAAACCTTGGTTACCTATTAATAAAATACGATGATTCAATCGATATACTGTGGAATATGATGATTTTTTAACCGCAGATGAGAAAGCGATTGAATAATGAATACGCTGCACATATTAAATAAATCCTTGAAACATCCAACTCTCTAGTCGACTGTCCGATATTCCGATGTGTCCTCTCTCTTCCCTCTCATTCTCTCTCCATCACCGTCAGATCTTCCGTCTCGGGTGTCAGAGAGGAGCGCCACGAATACTGGAATTAATTTCAGGCGAGATTCAGAAAGTAAATAATTTCAATATGGTTTCCTTCACAAATATTGGAATTTATTTACGGTAAATTATCTGAGCCAATGATTGATTCCCTTGGATCCAACAGTACATTCATAACCTTCAGTGTACAAATTAGAAATGTCATTGCCATCTCTCTCCATTCTGCACACTCTTTGCTGGTAAAACGGAAAGAGAGAGAGTGTTTGCTGATTGGAGAGAGTTGAAAATCGAAATATCACCCATGTTGTACAATATGGATACGCTAGATGAACTACAGAAGTAAGATTCCAGACAACGGTAGGTGAGTCTAAGTGTGTCATAGCTCATTCCAAGATTACGGTAGTTCCATAACTAACCGCGTTTCCTCCATTGGCAGTCGTCAATTCGAGATGCTTGATTCGATTATCCATTGAGTGGTTGTAAGAGATGAGTCGGTCGTTAAATGAGCCTGGATGAATTATATAATTCTCAATGTAGCGCAAATAAGCGTAGATCAATATTCCGAAATGATTCTTAATATTACTGATTCCCCCATGCCTTCTCTTACTTCACCATGGCCGTGAAACACCGATAGTGGGAGTACCTATCATAACTTGTCTTCGAAACCAGAGTGCGATTAATATATTCATAATTTTTCTTAATCCATCATTCTTCTACAAAACACTAGTTGTGACTGTTCCCCATTCCATTATAGAAATTGGGAAACCTGAATACTACTGATTCATCATCTTTGGTGAATACACCCAACCAAAATCAGGAACTAGAATTTTGTTTGTTCTCGTGGTGCTCGCATGTCGATTGAATGCAAAATTGTTCTTGTGGTATCATCTAATCGTGAAACTCAAATGTCGCCACCGCAATTTGTTACTGAAATTAGCTATCAAACAAAACCATAATTTTACACGCATTATTCTAACATTATCCACAACCCTTGATTACCGTAACCCCTCTCCTCACCGTGTTCTCCTTCCTTTTCCTCCTCTCTCCTCGACTCTCTCCTCTTTCTCACAAATCCTCCTCAACGACTCGTCCTTCTACAGTATCCTCCCTCTCCTCCGCCTTCCATCGAGTGATCAGATGAGCCACAGCCTGTAAATAGGACGGTTAATTAAGCAATTTGGATAGATTCTCCGATCCTCTAAAAATTTGTTGAAAATGAACAGTACGTGAGATGCGACTGTTTGCTTCCATTTTTTAGTTTCACATGTGGCCAACAACATTCCGGTTTCAGGAGTCGATGATTTCGCTATGAAACGGTTATCATCTAGTACTCGGCTCTTCTCGTCGAAAAAAAGAATGATCGTGCATTCGCGCCTCGTATGAGGAAAAAATACTGACCATGATCACAGCTCTCCTCAGAGCGCGAGTGGAGACGGCGAGAGGCAGCGGAAGTCTGAAAACAGATGGAAATGGAAACCAGGAAAATGTTGATTTCAGCTTGTTTACAAAAAGTGGGTAAGGTTCTTGCAGATAATTCCATCTTCAAATATCTTGTTAACAATCCATTCATCAATAGACGAATACTATACTGACATGCACTTCCTGAAAATAATAGGGAGTACAGTAGGAGTACGGTAAGTGAGGAGTGTCTGCTGACTACTGTAGAATTTGAATTTCATCCACGACTACGATGATATTGTAGTAGGGAGATCAACTAAAACTCCGATTCTCCTAGTAAATTTCCAACCATCTTGCTTCTCAGTTGCACCTTCTTTCTACTGTTTTCTCTCTGAGACCCTCCCTCTCTCCACAAAACCGACCCCATCATTGATGAAGATTCGTTTTCGGCTCTCTCCATTCTGCACACTCTCTCGTCTGTTAGACATTCAAAAGAGTGTACAGAATGGAGAGTCATGACCTTCCCCCATTTCCATGCTACCGTACCCCTCAACTGACCCTCCCATAGGGGTTCTCCTCCCTCTGCTGTTGCTTCTCTCTCATCCTCAATGCATCAACTGCCTCTGAGACAGAACGAGGAGAGCGACCAGAGGAATGCACGGTTAGACTGAAATAAGCAGAGAATCGCAATCAAAAAACAATTTCGGCTGTGATCAAAGATGTAAATTCTACTTGTGAGAGCTATGTTTCACACCGACAAGAAAGCGTAAGAAATGTGTGAAGGTTATTGTCTAGCGTCGTCCTGCTTCCACAAAAAATATTTATAAGGGATAGAAGCTCACCCATTGGTCTCCTCTCCCACTCTCATCCAATATCCGACAGTCTACTGTTCACACGATATCGACCCATTCCAATCTGAGAGAATAATCGTTAGTGATGGGATACGGTATCAGTGGTAACGGTAGATTTCTTCTCATGAGGTTGCATGGCCACAATGAAATAGGGTCGTTTTTTTAACGAAAGAATGATGAAAGATCATTAGTTTTCCACGGCTCTCTCGCATCTTCAATATTGTATGATACTCCAATACTCCTAGTCAGTTCCCAACAATCTCGCTTCTCAAACGCTTCCTCATCCTCATTTTCTCCCGAATCCGTTCTCCGTTTCCTCGCAATCTATCAATGATGCGGTTTTAGCTCTCAGCAGTTACCATTCTGCACGTTCTCTCGTCTGTCTGATAGGAGATAGTGTGCGAAATGGAGAGAGCCGATTGCCCAAGTACCCTTCCACTGACCTTCGCTCTCATCCTCAATGCATCGACTGCCTCTGAGACAGAACGAGGAGAGCGACCAGAGGAATGCACGATCACACTGAAATAAGCAGGGAATCACTTTCACAATGAAAAACAGTTTTCGGTTCAGTTCAGGATGCAAAATCTGCATGTGAGAACTATGTTTCACTCTGACTGAAAAGCGGCTGAAATTTGTGAAAGTTATTGGTGTAGCAATAAACAGTACAAAAAATATTTTACGGAATAAACACTCACCCATTGGTTTCCTCTTCCACTCTCATTCCGATATCCGACAGTCGACTAGTCACGCGATATCGATCCATTCCAATTTGAGAGAATAGTCGATAATGATCAGATACGGTATCAGTGATTACGGTGGATTACAAGAGTCCAGATGACTATCAATTCTGTGACTTACAGTAGCTGAGCTGATGGGTTCCATACACGGCGGGAGCAGCGCGGAAATAGAGACCTAAAATTATTGATTATTGATTTATCGATTGACTAGAATTATTCCTTCCCCTTCTCATGAAAAAGAGTGTAATAAGCATTTTAGCTCTCTCCATTCTGCACACTCATTCGGCGGTCAAACACAACTTAGAGTGTGCAGAATGGAGAGAGCTAGAATGGAAAAGTCATGGCAATTGCGCAGTAATTTTTAAAAAAAAATTTTTTTAATACAATTAATTAATGAATAAATCTCACCTCCGCACTGAATCTCGTTTCCTCTGTCGTTGACTGGCTTAGGCCATCCTTTCGTTCCTCCTCGATCGGAGGAAGAGTTCGCCCCTACAATTTCTTAAAATTGTTATTGTTTTATTTTTTTCTACTTACGAAAGGATAGCTGAGCAACAGCAAGCAGGGAATTATTTACGAAAAAGAAAATACACGTAGCTCTTCCAAATCGCAAAAAATCAGAAGTGAGATTCATGTTTCTGGACCTAGATAAAATATCGAGGATTAGATGAGTAGCAATAATATTTGCTTTTCCGAGGGATGAAAATAAATACAGTCTGCAACTAAATATTCAAAATGTACTACGTTGAACATACATAATGCAATCACTCGTCTCATTTCTCCCTCCTTACCTCGAGATGCGAGTATCCTCCCGCCTCGTTGCTATCCACGAAGACCGTCGACGATGACGTCATCATCATCATCTCATCCATCTCGGAGGAGCAGAATGTCGTCCCCGATGACGTCATCGCGCCTGCGAAGGAGTGAGTGACTGATTATTGTTTATCAGGACGAAAATGAGAGAAATTGAGCGAGGCTGGTTACATTGTAACATAATACACTAATGGAACATGAAAGCGGCTGTCACCAGCCACACTTCGCAATTGAAACACTGGTTACCAATCAATAAATATTCGACGAATGCTTCGATGTATTGTGGCATATTTTGACTATTATATTTTCGTAACGGCTATCAACAATTAATGGCCTACCGAAAGCAGTATCGATATTAAATCAATCCGGGAAACCTCAAACTCGCTAGTGGAATGTGCCGTATTCTGATGTGTCCTCTCTCTTCCCTCCCATTCTCTCTCCATCAGCGTCGTCCGTCTCGGGTGTCAGAGAGGAGCGCCATGAATCTTGGAATTAATTTCAAGTCATATTCGGAAACTAAAAGAAGACCAGAAAACGTTTCTGATCATACTCAACAACACAACAAAGCCTGAAATTTATTGAAACTAAAAAAGTTGATTTTATAGGATTTAAAAAACGAGAGATTGGGTCTGATTGAGTAATTATTCATCCCTATGTAACATAAATCAACCTATGTAACATAAATGCCACTGTGATTTCACTTCCTCGAATTCGACGAGTACTATATCTAAACGCCAGGTACTACGATAGGTCCAAGGGTACGGTAGCTCTAATCGACGAGAGCTCCGCAAGTAACCGCATTTCCTTCATTGTCAGTCGTCAATTCGAGATGCTTGATTCAACTATGGAGTGAGTGAATGTGGGAGAGGAGACGGTCGTTAGAAGAACCTGAAGAATGTTAGATTGATTTTTAAATGCAATATCAACTCAGTACTGAATTGCTCATGTCTCCTCTTACTTCTTCAAAATCGTAAAATACTAATGCTAGGAGTACCCTCTTCGTAATCAAAGTAGTAGTAATCAATACATTGCATCAATTTCCGAATAAGCACCAATTACAGAATATGTCGGAATCCCTCGGATGAATGCACAAATCACGAAACTTGAATGTCACTGAAACCGAATCATCGCCACACCCAACCAATAATATGTATCGGAATTTCGAGTTTAGTATTTTTTCACATTGGAAACCCACCGTGAATTGATTTCAAAACTTTTCTTGTGGGAGCATCTAATCATGAAACACGAATGTCACTATCACCTTTGAAACTGAAGTTAATTACAAAAAAATTAACATTTTGGGAACATTTCTAATTAGGCACAAAATTATATTAGACAGGAGATGCTGAGTTCAACGGCTGATTTCGGTTGCAAATGAGACAGTTACAACGAGGTTTCATGCGTAGATGACTTCTCTAGGAAAAAGTTTTCAGTTAGTAGTTCCTTTTTGACGCTCATGTGCAAATATATATATATTTTAAACATATTTGGGAATTAACAATTGATTTTAAAAAACAGCACACCCTGATCATCGCTTTCCTCAGAGCGCGCAGAAAGACGGCGAGTGGCAGCGGAAGTCTGAAAAGAGATGGAAACTGATGATAGAAAATGCGTGTTCAGATTGTTTGCGTAAAGCGGATCTTGAAGATAATACAGCTTGTGATGTCTTCCCAACAACTAATTCATCAATTGATTCCAATCCAATCAATCAACTCACGCCAAAAATTCCGTTTATGTTTCCTTTTATTTCGTCATCCCTCCGCAATCCCCCAACTCACAGTTGTCTCAATTCCTCATTTTCCTCGTTCTATCGACGAATTCGGGAGTGCGCCTCCTTTAGGTTCACATCGTATCCACGCACTTCCTGAAAATATTAAAGAAGGAGTAAAGGAAAATCTGGAGAGGGAAACTGGCGCAAGTGATCATGACACGAATCCAAAGTTTAAAGTTCATACGTTGTCATCGAACAGAGATACGCGCACATAAAATTTCTACAGGGCCCGCGTTCCGACAGGGAAGGGGAGAGGTATAGACCCAGACCGAGGAGAGAGGAGGGGATCACTCTGCTCGTCTGCCGTCGCGCTAACCCCTGTCTCTTCCCTCTACTGATATAGCGTTTCCCTATCATTGCACAGGATTTTCGTTGTCAGAGTCTCCGCTATGAATCCTCCTTTAAAGGGTGAGGGGTACGGTAGGGAAGCGATAGGATAAGGCATGAGCATGGTACGTAAATAAGCTGGCATATAATAGGTCCGATCACAGCGAATAACTACATCAGGGCAGAAGAAAAACACAATGGCGAGCATAGTATTTGATGATGGTTATCGTGCCTGCAAATTTATATTTAGAGATGTTTTAAATTTGACGAAGGAAGTGTTACTAATCGTTGCAGGTTTCTTTGAGGTATAAAGAAGTCATGAAACTGGAATTTCACAGTCCTCTTTTGCATTTCAAAATTGAAAACCCGGTTAAAATCAATTAATTTAAGCGATTGCATTGATTTACTGTGGCATATTATGATTATCCTATTTTGAATTCGTTATCGACTAGCGATTGACTACCGAATATTTTGTCGAGATGTAAACAATCCATGAAACTTCAAACTCACTAGTGCACGTCGGCTACATTAGTGGGGTAGCCGGAACCGCGTTATTGAAAACCCCACACTACGGCACCGATGGCGAGATTCACTAATGCTCTCCCCCTCTCCCCTTGTTTCTCGTCGCTTTTTCTATCCGTCTCGTCTAGAGAGCACCCACTCTATGAAGTCGCTCTCTCCTCCCTCTCTCATCCCTCACTATAGAGTGAACCTCTGCAGAAATATTTTGCGAAACCATTTTCTGCCAATTGCAATTTTTGGCTGGAGCTGAATCGACGTGTAGTGGACTATGTCGTATTGTGTCCTCTCTCTTCCCTCCCCTTCTCTCTCCATCACCGTCAGATCGTCCGTTTCGGGTGTCAGAGAGGAGCGCCACGAATCCTGGAATTAATTTCAGGATAATGTCGGAAAGCGAAAGAAGACTGGAGGTAATTTCAGATCAGATTCGGAAACGCCTCCTGTGATCATGTATATAGAAAATATTTTCGTGAATGCACTGCAGGTTTTATTGCAAATGCAAGCAGGGTACGTCAAATTGAGCCATGATTGTTTTCTTACGGCATAACGTACACGCGAAACATCAATATCACTGGGAATTTGAACATCCCCGAATTTAATATAAAGAAAATACTCACAGCGTTTCCTCCATTGGCAGTCGTCAATTCGAGATGCTTAAGAACCTGGATAAATTATTGAACTCTTCAAGAAGTGCAAATAATGATAGATTAATTTTTTTTCGCGAGGAATTGATTTGCTCCGATCTTCTTTTACTTTATCACAAGCGTGAAACACTGATGCTAGCAGTTCTCATGATTATCTTCCACTCAAACGGAGGCGTATCAAATAAATTCCTAATTTTACGCGTGGATTCAAGAAAATACCGATGATGCTTTTCCCCCGTTAAGCTATATAAATCGCGAAACCTGAATGCTACTGATACCGAATCCGTCATACAAAAATAGCAAGTTGATTGCGTTTGATTTTTGCCCAGTCGCAATCATCCGAGAATTTACTCTAAAATATTTCTTGTGGCATACCGTAACCCGTCAACCTCTCACTACTGTACCGCTGCCGTACGCCCTCCTTACCGTGTTCTCCTCCTATCTCTTCCGCTCCTCTCTCTTCCACTCCATCCTCTCTCTCACAAATCCTCCTCAATGAGTCCTCCTTCTGCATACAGTTTCCTCCCTCTCCTCCGCCTTCCATCCAGTGATCTGTTGAGCCACAGCCTGTAATTAGGACGAATCAACAAATCCTGGCTATGGCCATGATTCAGAATATGGAAATACACATTGATTTCGGTTGCAAATGTTACAAAAATGTCTCATGAGTAAATCTTCTCGTTACGGAATACACTTGCATTTGGAGCGATCAAGTAAAAACATTTAAATCTTGTTTTGGAATTAATAATTGATTAAAAAGCTCACCCTGAACATCACTCTCCTCAGAGCGCGCAGAGAGACGGCAAGAAGCTGCGGAGGTCTGGAAACAGATGGAAATTGATACCAGGAAAATGCTTGTTTCAGAAATTGGAAATTATAAAGTGTGCAGAATGGAGAGAGCGACTATTAGATCCGGTATCATTCCTATTTACTGTATCTCACCTCGACTCTCCGATTCGAATCAGTCGTGATCTCCTTAGCTCTCAGTCGCAGGCGATCATTTTCCCCCCGCAATCGATATATATATTCCTGCACAATAGTACGGTAAAGGTAACCTACACGTGATGAAGGATCGAATCGTAGCTCTCTCCATTCTGCACACTCGCGCTGGTTAGGCAGACGAAAGAGTGTGCATAATGGAGAGAGAGAGAGCTGATAACCGTAGCTGCTTCCCTATCTTTCCGTATTCGGCTTATGGAAATAGTGTGCAAATTGGAAAGTCCACTAACGATATTTCCGGCATTATCAATCAGGATAAACAAAATCACGGTATGCTGCTCATATCAGGCTGCGATCAAACACCTCTTTCTGTATCATTACAAGCCAATTATTATGCATCTTTATTCCATCAAATGCACGGTTAATTTATTAATACGTACACCATATTATACGAATTCGTGAGCTTCTGTGGAGGCTAATAACATTGACAATCAAAGTGTTCTATTCACAATCAATAAAATCAAACGATAACCAAAGATAAAGACAGTCGTCGATGCTCAGAGCGCGGAGAGATACTTGTGCTCGTTTGAGGACCACTGAAAACAATAATTAATGTTTGTGCAATCAATTCTATGGATCCATCAACGTGAACATTAATCGGGGCTACATCAAGAAAGGCTGTTACTCCAATTCACCAAATCCATTCCGATCAACTTTTTTTTGTAGTATTCTTTTCCCGTCCTTCTGATACCGTAAACTCCGTTTTATTCCCTCATAAGATACACACTCGCTCTCAATATGTTTAATTGTGTTTTATTTTTCGATAGGTAGCCGAAGACCATTATTTTGCTACGGCAATTTCGTCTATTCAAGATTTTCTGCTATTACAATAATCCAAATCAGCTCACAATCGCACTGTTTCTCTACTTCTTATTCCTCTACATTCCCTAATATCGTACCCTCGCATCACAATCTGTGCCATTATTGATGCCGTTTTAGTTTACGGCTCTCTCCATTCTGCACACTCTCTCGTCTGCCAGACATGCAAGAGAGAGTGTGCAGAATGGAGAGAGCCAATGGCACAAGTGTTATTCGACTGCCCTCAATCCATTTTAATTCTTCCCTGATACCGTACCCCTCGACTCACCCTCCCATAAGGGTTCTCCTCCCTCTGCTGTTGCTTCTCTCTCATCCTCAATGCATCAACTGCCTCTGAGACAGAACGAGGAGAGCGACCAGTGGAATGCACAATCGGACTGGAAAGGGAGATGATTAGTGACTGAGAGACAACAGCAATGAATCAAGCAGCAATTCGAAATTTGGATGCTGAAAATATAATATTTGAGAAAATTCAGAAGAAACTTTGGAAAAATATATATTTTCGGGCAAAAAGAAAAGTGGAAAATGCAATGAGAAAGTTATGTTTTATCATGATCAGAAAGTGGCCAAAACTGTGTGGAAAATAGTGCGCGCAAATCTTCGTGTTCCGAAAAAAATAATTCTTAAGCCTCAAGAGCAGGAAGATTTCGATTGCGCCGCGCGTGACCGTGAAAATTGAGTTTCATAGTGACCACGTAATAGTTACTAGAGAATTTTGAACGATGATCTTCAGGCTGATAGAAAAAACCATTGCGAAAGAGTATTCCAGTGCAGATAAGTGGGAGAAACCAGTTTCAAGTATACCTCATAGCAGTGATATGTGAACCAATGTCAATAGGATCCCCCGAATCTTCTCTAAAAAAAATACATCAAAAAACAGAGAACAAAACTGGCCAGTTTTCTAGGGACAACAGAGTTTCATCCTGATCACATAATACTGACACGATAACCCGCCTCGATCGGATGTTGAAAGGCTTTTTATTTTTTAAATAAAATTATACAGTATAATTTATACTTCCTTTTTTTTCAAAAGTTCACCCATTCGTCTCCTCTCCCACTCTCATTACAATATCCGGCATTACGATATCGAGCCATTCCAATCTGAAGAATAATCGATAATTATTGGATGCGGCATCAGGGGTTACGGTAGATTACTCGAGATGTGAGGTTGATTGTTCACTAACAAGGGAATGGTAACAGGTGACCGTAAAATTATCATTAGCGACCTAGTGGACCTCAATCTGGGCCATGGGTACATACGATACCAACTTTCAAAAAGTGGAAGAAAAAATTTTAGGGCGAGAATAATCGATAAACATTTTCAGCAGGGTCTCACACACCACTCTCATCCCCCTCAGTGAGCGTAGAGACTGCTGTCCACCGTGGATCAGTAGATATGCGCGCGGGATGTCAATCCTATCGAGAATTTTTGGTGAAGGCTCGATACCCGCCTTGGGCATTTCACTTTTGCTAGGCTCTAACTATATCGTAAATTTCTTTAAATGCATGTTTCAGTTTGCTGAGCATCGATCAATTTGATTCTCATAATATTTGCCAATTATTCTCGTGACACTAAAATATTTTTTAACGCAAACGTGATTAGGAAACATTCGGAGACGTTCTGAGTAAATTATATATTTTTCGCAGAGGTACACTCACTGAGTGAGATGTGAACCGAGTGGTGTGTGAGACCCTGCCGAAAATGTTTATCGATTATTCTCGCCCAAAATTTTTTTAATTTAACAATAATTTTACGGTCACCTGTTACCATTCCCTTGTAAGGCCTGAGTGGAATCGGATCAATGACTACGGTAGACTAATCGATGCTGTGACCTACCGTAGCAGAGCTGATGGGATCCATGCACGGCGGGAGCAGCGCGGATAGAGCGATATAGGATATTTATTGATTATTTTTAAAAATCGATACACCAAACCAAAAATTCAGGAATTCGATATTGATATTTTTTATTTCGTAGTAAATGATCTACGATTGATAGGAAAACTTATCCTGTGGGATCATCGAATCGTGAAAAGCGAATCTAACTATAATCTTTGAAACTGGGATCAATCCCAAAAATGGAGAAATACGGACGGAACGACCTACAATTATTGATTATCGATTATCGACCAATCAACTGGAATTATTCGTTCTTAATCTCATGAAAAAGAGTGCAATAGTGATCTCATTTCCTTTTGGGCTCTCTCCATTCTGCATACTCTTTCGGCGGTCAGATCGATTAGAGTGTGCAGAGTGGAAAGTGCTCAATACCGTAATGTCATTCCTTCGATCTATCAACTCAAAGAATTATCACCACTGAGTTTCACCCTTTTGGACCTAGATAAAGTAATATAGCAATTCCATTTGCCTTGATCGGGGTATAAAACACACCTCCACGTGCAAAAATTACAAAAATAAAATGCACCGAACACAAAGTAAGTACAGCGGGAGAGCCGCGCGGCAAAAATGGGCGGGGTTTCAAAAATGCAAACTGCGCGGCAGCGTGTCAAACAGTGATTTTGATTAATTTTGCAGTTTTATTCGATTGTCATGCTCTTGCTATTACCTGTTATCACTTTGAAAATAAGAAAAATATAATACAGGGCCTGTAAAATGTGTTAAAAGAGCGTGGTGTATGCCATTTCGACTTTTACTATGTTCGGATATAAAACGTTTCGCTCGTGGTGTAGGACATTGAGGCGTGCGTTTATAATATAATCCCTCTAATATCGTCATCCACTATCCCCGTCACCTCAAGATGCGAGTATCCTCCCGCCTCGCTGCCATCCACGAAGACCGTCGACGATGACGTCATCATCATCATCTCATCCATCTCGGATGTGCAGAATGTTGTCTCCGATGACGTCATCGTGCCTGAGCTATATGGATAATTTCTTCATGCACGATCGCTCAATAGGGATCTAATTTCAGTTATCAGCTCTCTCCACTCTACACACCCTCTCGTCGGTAAGACGGACGAAAGAGTGCACAATCGAGAGAGAGAGAGAGAGCTGATAACCGTAGCTCCTTCCCTATCTCTCCGTAATCGACTTATGGAAAAAGTGTGATAATTGGAGAGACCAATAACGTTATTTTCAATATTATAAATAATTTATAATTCATCCTACATGAGACACGGTAAGCTGCTCATATCAGGCTGCGATCAAACACTTCTTTCTGTATTATTACAAGCCAATTATTATACAATTTTATTCCATCAAATGCACGGTTAATTTATTAATACATACGCCATAATATACGAATTCGTGAGCTTCTGTGGAGACTAATAACATTGACAATAAAAGTGTTCTATTCACAATCAATAAATTCAATCGATAACGAAATATGAAGTCAGTCGTCGATGGTCAGAGCGTGGAGAGATACTTGGGCTCGTTAGATGACCACTGAAAATAATTAATAATGTTTGTAAAATCGATGTATCGAAAAGATTAATACAAGCAGTCATCGAGAATATAATGACGAAGGGATGATGCGCCAATTCACCAACTCCATTCCAAAGAAATTTTTGCTTCGAATCCTCTATTCCACCCTTCTATTACCGTAACCTCTTTTCCTCCCTACAGTACCCCTCAACTGACCCTCCCATAAGGGTTCTCCTCCCTCTGCTGTTGCTTCTCTCTCATCCTCAATGCATCGACTGCCTCTGAGACAGAACGAGGAGAGCGACCAGAGGAATGAACGATCAGACTGAAATAAGCAAGGAATAATAATGAAAAAACTTTTCGGCTCAGATCTGAGATGTAATATCTGCATGTGAGAACTATGTTTCACATCGACTAGAAAGAGGCGAAAATGGATGGACGAGTAGTGGTAGTCCCAATCAATCGCGAAAAAAACATAAAAGCTCAAGGGTATACCAAGAAGATGCGATACGCAATGTGTAAGTGACTAGGGAGAAGTGAGTTTTACAATGATCTCATATTAAATACTTGAGATCTTCCGTTAATAGGGTTCCGTTCGGCTTGAAAAATACAATAATTAAAATTTAATACTCACCCATTCGTTTCCTCTCCCACTCTCATTCCGATATCCGAAAGTCGACTGCCCATGCGAAATCGACCCATTCCAATCTGAAGAATAATCGATTCGGATTATTCAGATTGGCATCTGTGGAATCGGCTCACATGACAATCGTAGGCTAATCAATACTGTGATCTACCGTAGCCGAGCTGATGGGCTCCATACATGGCGAGAGCAGCGCTGACAGAGCGACCTTCAATTATTGATTATAGAACGACTATAAAATTATGGTGCTTATAAAAAGTGCAATATTGGTGACATCCGGTTTCCGCTGTATCCATTCTGCACACTCCTCTGCGGTTAGACAGTTAGAAGTGTGCTGCAGCATGCAGAGTTATGACCAAAAAATTACATTAAAAATATATATTTACTAATTAAGCTAATATATCTCACCTCCGCACTGAGTCTCTTTTCCTCTGTCGTTGACTGGCTGAGGTCATCCTTTCGTTCCTCCTCGATCGGAGGAAGGGTTCGCACCTAAAATTTAGTTTGTTATTTAAAATTGAAAAAAATATAATGGCTGTATTTCGCTTTCTAGAGACCACTATCAACAAAATCGACAAATATTCCCTACCATGATATAGTCCCACTCCCCCTCACACCTCAAGATGCGAGTATCCTCCCGCTTCGCTGCCATCCACGAATACCGTCGACGATGACGTCATCATCATCATCTCATCCATCTCGGAGGAGCAGAATGTCGTTCCCGATGACGTCATCGTACCTGGAGGAGAAGGAAGTATTGATTCATTGACAGCAGAGAAACAAAGCAATTGATTGGTAGGCTTTCTTGCAACATTAAACACTCATGAAACGGGAATGTCACTGTCACCTGTAACACTTCGAAATTCAAACCCCTGATTGTCTATCGATCGAAACAACATAATTAAACCAATTTACTACGGTATATGTTGACTTTTTTTCGACCATTGAACAGGAGTCAGAACACCGAACAGGAACCAGTCGAATTTAATAAAATTCTTGAAACCTCCAACTCACTAGTGGACTGGGCCATATTCTGATGTATCCTCTCTCTTCCCTCCCATTCTCTCTCCATCACCGTCAGATCGTCCGTCTCGGGTGTCATAGAGGAGCGCCACGAATCCTGAAATTAAGTCACTATATAATCAATATACATTTTAAACATTGCATACATTATGTGCAATTTTTTCGGTGAAAGAATTTAACGTGGTTCTCATTGTGTCGTGAAAGTACCCATGTCACCACTAACAAATATGATCTAATAATTTAGGTTTTTTTTTCCTAACACGCAATAAGCAAAAACCTCATATTAGTCAAATTAGAGGACGCTAACCCATGGCGACTGGAGTCATTCCTAATAGGGCAATTGTTCGTTTCTCACTTCCCACTTTAGTAAAACCACTACTCGTGTTTAATAGAGGGCTTCTGTCAGAGCTTATAAAAAAAACTCACAGCGTGTCTTTGCTCATCCAAATACAGACAAATCTGTCTCAATTCTTCATTTTCTTCTCTCAATCGACGAATTCGAGTGTGTGCCTCCTTCAGTTTCACATCGTATCCACGCACTTCCTGAGAATGATAGGGGTACGCAAGTTGAGAGGGGTTACGGTAAGTAGAGAGGAGTTACGGTAGGTACGGTAAGAAAGCTCAGGTACGGTAACTGTTTTGAGAAAAAAATACTGGCAGCTACTGCTATACTATCTGACTACAGCTATTTATATGAGACCACATAAAGTAGGTACGGTATATAGTTTGGTGATCATTATACGGTAGGCTACAGTATACCTGTTTGACGAGATCGGACGAGTAGCGCGCGAATTTGTGCCATTCGTGTGCGAGTTGGCGGGCCTATTAAAATTAATATATAGATTTTTTTAAACCATTCAACTCGAATATCTTCAATGATTCAACGATTATTTTATACAGAACGTCTACTCAATTTGCACAATCCCCATAGCCTCAGAAACTAGTGATGAAACACATTTCCTCCTTGCTACGCTAAAACATAAAAAAGCCCTTTCGATTAATCTTTAATCTTTAAAGATTAAAGATTACCTTATTTCTCTCTCCCTCCAACTGTCCAATGGATCCTCTCAATCGTCTCGTTTCCTCCTTCAGCATCCGAATCTCAGCCACGTGCATCTAAATTATATTATTTTATAAATATAAATTATATTTTTTCAAATAATATCTACTTATTTACGCGCAGAACAATTTTTGTTTCATTAAACCCGACAACAAGAATGAATTAGCAATGCGCAAGTGTTCTGTCAGATGATACTCACTCGAAACCTGAATGCCCCTAGTTTGCAGCTTATTGTGAAATTCGGGGGCATGACAGAAGCGCCAACGACAAAAGCGTCAAACGCCATAACTGATCAAGGAATGATGTTAGAGATCTAATATTGGAGTTATCGGATAGCTGGTGGCAAGGGCTACATCTTTATATATTGCTATGACTGATTAGACTGTTTTGTGGGATTTAAATGTTGGCTCTTTTGTCGTTGGCGCTTCTGTCATGCCCCTGAAATTCTGTTTCTTGGTATTAAAACGATTTCAAGCGGAAAGGGACGACCTACCTCCATCTCATTCACTTCAACACCGCCACTCCACCCTGGCAGCAGCCAATTGCACACTGAGGCCATTTCCGCAGACTACGGTAGCTATTAGCAGTTGCTAGCAAGCAGATACTTCGGCTATTTCTCGAGCTGGCCGCAAATAATGACGCTTAGGCGCTTCTTCTGCCACACCAAAGGAGCTCTAGTGATGATGTAGGGTGATGACGACGCCCTACACCAATCCCTTGGGATGGATCTCTTTCACGCCGCATGCAAATGAATTGAGCTGTGAGGCTAGCAATGAAGGAAGGGAGGCCAAATGGAGCCGAGGGGAAGGAAGTGTTAAAAGCAAAATGCTAAAGAGAAACAGAAAAGCTTTTTAAAAATAATTCCTTTCTTTTGCAGTAAAACAAGAGGGAACAATTAGTCCCAAGACTTATCCGCTTTAGTAAATGAGCTCAATGCTACACGTTTTCACCTTGACCCTACGACAGAATCGCATAAACCTCGAGATTTCCCCCTTATTGCGCAATATTTACAGGAAAAAATATACAAATTAAAGGGTACGGTATCTCACCTCGACTCTTCGATTCGAATCAGTTGTGATCTCCTCAGCTCTCAGTCGCAGACGGGCATTTTCCTCCCGAAGTCGATCGATAGCGCCGCTTTGACCTGAGAAGATACGGTAAAAGTACCGTAATCAAGATGAGAAATAGATCTTCTTTCAGATATGTCGCGACATGGAAAGCGTGGAAACAAATATTGATTTTTTTCAGTTTCACATTCCAATCACAATTGTGCTTCATCATATTTTCTAAAGGACACTGAGATGCCTCAATTCGTTCGTGTCCAGGCAGCCTTGACAAACAAACAAATCTATTCTATTATATAAAGCGCAAGTGTGTGTGTCTGTCTGTCTGTGCGGATGTTCGGTATGGATTCCTGGCAACGCTTGGTATGAGCGTCCAGCCAACACACAATATAAGCTTAATGCCAACACACAATATAAGCTTAAGTGAACTAAGCTTATGTGAGGCGGAAAGTGCCGAACACCGCCAGTGGTGTTCCCCCGACGGTAGTCGGAGAAATGCCTCTGGTATACAATATCCAAGCCCAGTTCATTATTAATAAATAATATTAATAAGTTATTAATATTAATAATAAACTATAGCCTACTGATGACGCAATCTCACCTTGCATTCCTCCGTTCATCAGTGGTGAAGAAGTGCGCGAATCGACAACGGCCACTGAGGGATAGCGGATGCCAGGGACGCGACCTGTCTTCAATTGTACAAAACACTTCGTTTTAAAAAAAATCAATGGTAATAGAGAAAGCGAATGAATCAAATAGTGGCCCGTCTATTTCATTCTATTACCTACTGGAAACTCGAATCCGGCAAGTTAAGAACAAGTGATTCGAGTGTGCGATACGATTGCTATTTTGCGATTGTTTCTACCCACAACTAAAGTCGCGAAATTTTCAAAATCAAAGACAGATTGATTTGATTCATTTTTACGAACATGGGGAAGAACAGAAAATTGAACTTGGATCGCCCTTCCCCAAATATACACTCCGTGAAACTCAAGTATTTAGTCTTGGTAGAAGCAAACCGTCTATCGCGCTAGTTCGTGATTGTTTCTACCCGGTTGCACGGCGCCGCACCAAATCACATGTGCTAATTCCTAAGAGAGAAGCAGATGTGGGCTAGTGATGTCGTTTCGGTTTTCGATTCTCTTACTTCAGCACACTCTCTCATTTCTCTGATCGGTGAGATAGTGTGCAGAATGGAGAGAGCCAAAGCCGAAATTACATCCTTAATGTGCGCTAGCTAATGTTGAGTCACAGCAAATGAGCAGCAACTTGCCTATCGCCTCAGAAATAAAAACAAAATGTACTGAAACAGTCTCAAAACAGACTAATATTTATACAATGATTAAATTGACAGAGAAAAAAAACAAACGGTGTTCACTGCTCAATGAGGTGGTCGACGAGTGGGCCGAATTATGGTGAGCGCTTCGGCCAAGCGTGATTACGGTAGGCGTACTGTGGGTAACGGTAGCCGACGGGATTACGGTAGGCGGTCGTGGCGTGACGCCTTCCATTCTTACGTTGCATTCTTACATTCTGCCATAGACTGGTAAATATGTGAAATTGTCTCTTCATACACGATCTCTCAGTATCCATGTCCTTTTTGGTTCTCTCCATTCTGCACACTCTCTCGCCGGTTAGACAGACGAAAGAGTGTGCAAAATGGAGAGACCATTAACGTTATTTCCAATATTATCATTCAATTTCCATGAGACACGGTAAGCTGCTCATATCAGGCTGCGATCAAACACTTCTTTCTGTATTATTACAAGCCAATTATTATACAATTTTATTCCATCAAATGCACGGTTAATTTATTAATACATACGCCATAATATACGAATTCGTGAGCTTCTGTGGAGACTAATAACATTGACAATAAAAGTGTTCTATTCACAATCAATAAATTCAATCGATAACGAAATATGAAGTCAGTCGTCGATGGTCAGAGCGTGGAGAGATACTTGGGCTCGTTAGATGACCACTGAAAATAATTAATAATGTTTGTAAAATCGATACAGCGATGGGATTAATACAAGCAGTCATCGATAATATAGAATATATCAGGAACGGATGATGCGCCAATACACCAATTCCATTCCACCAGCAACTTTTTCCTCGAATCCTCTATCCCAACTTTCTGTTACCGTAACCACTTTTCCTCCCTACAGTACCCCTCAACTGACCCTCCCATAAGGGTTCTCCTCCCTCTGCTGTTGCTTCTCTCTCATCCTCAATGCATCGACTGCCTCTGAGACAGAACGAGGAGAGCGACCAGAGGAATGAACGATCAGACTGAAATAAGCAAGGAATAATAATGAAAAAACTTTTCGGCTCAGATCTGAGATGTAAAATCTGCATGTGAGAACTATGTTTCATATCGACTAGAAAGAGGCGAAAATGGATGGACGAGTAGTGGTAGTCCCAATCAATCGCGACTCAGCCCAGAGATGCGAAATCTGCATGTGAGAACTATGTTTCACGCTGACTAGAAAGCGGCAGAAATTTGTAAAAGTCATGGCATTCGGCAAACGATACAAAAAATATTTTACGGAATGAACACTCACCCATTCGTTTCCTCTCCCACTCTCATTCCGATATCAGACAGTGGACTGTCCACGCCATATCGACCCATTCCAATCTGAAGAATAACGATAATGAGTAGATATGATATCAGTGATTACGGTGGATTATTGGAGACCAGGTGACTACAGTAGGCTAGTCGATACAGTGACCTACCATAGCCGAGCTGATGGGCTCCATGCACGGTGGGAGGAGCGCGGATAGAGCGACCTATAGTTATTGATTATTGATTTATCGATCGATCGATCTACTGAAATTATTTCTTCTCATGAAGAAGAGTGTAATAATCATTCTAGCTCTCTCCATTTTGCGCACACTTTCGGCGGCGTGAAGAAAGGAGAGATATCATCCCTATATTGCAGCAACTTAAAAAAAACAAGTCAATAATATTTTATTTAAAAAATAATAATTTTCACCTCCGCACTGAGTCTCTTTTCTTCTGTCGTTGATTGGCTCAGGTCATCCTTTCGTTCCTCCTCGATAGGAGGAAGAGTTCGCACCTATCATTTATATATTTAATAATATAAAAAATAATATTGATTTACAATTACAATAATGGCATTGGATTGGACAAACCAACACTACGGTATCTAATACAAGGCGCTTTTTTTTATGTTGTCTTAAAACTGGCAAGTGAGATTCGCGTTGTTGTTCATAGACAATAAATCGAAGAATGGTCAAGTAGCAATTGTGCCTTTAGTGTCTTGGGTTGTAAAATACATCATTCCACAACGAAAACGTGGAAACTCTACTCTATACGACGGCAACATCCACTGAACCTCAAGATGCGAGTATCCTCCCGCCTCGCTGCCATCTACGAACACCGTCGACGATGACGTCATCATCATCATCTCATCCATCTCGGAGGAGCAGAATGTCGTCCCCGATGACGTCATCGTACCTGGAGGAAAAGGAAGTATTGATTTTTTGACTGCGGAGAAAAAAGAACTGAATTGATTGGTAGAGGCTTTCTTCTAACATGAAACACTCATGAAACGGGAATGCCACTGTCACCTGTTACATTTCGAAATTGAAACACTGATTGAATTGAAACACCATAATTAAATAAATTTACTACGGTATAGTTTAGAATATTTTTTGACCCCCGAACAGGATTCAATTTAAAACCAACTAAGCAGTCGAATTTAATAAAATTCTCGAAACCTCCAACTCACTAGTGGACTGGGCCATATTCTGATGTATCCTCTCTCTTCCCTCCCATTCTCTCTCCATCACCGTCAGATCGTCCGTCTCGGGTGTCAGAGAAGAGCGCCACGAATCCTGAAATTAAGTCACTATATAATCAATATACATTTTAAACATTGCATACATTATGTGCAATTTTTTCGGTGAAAGAATTTAACGTGGTTCTCATTGTGTCGTGAAAGTACCCATGTCATATGATGTACATCGAAACATCAATGTCACTGTAAGTTTTAAAATCCCTAAATCACAGGAGTACGGTAACTAAAAATCAGCCTACAATATTTAAAGAACTAACCACGTTTCCTCCCCTAGCAGAAGTCAATTCGAGGTGCTTGATTCGATTCTCCAGTGAGTGGATGTAAGAGAGAAGTCGGTCGTTGGAAGATCCTGAAAACTATTTTTGTTTGGTTTGAAGCCAACACGTTGTTCACTGTTATCACCCGCCCCCCCCCCAACGCATATTCGATCACATGTGAAGCCTAAACGCGACTGGAGCTCCATGTCCAACTTCTCCACCTCTAACAAATATGTTCTAATAGTTTAATTACATCGTGCACAACCTAATGATTCGGATAACATTATCCATAATATAAATAAAGCGCAAACGTCTGTGTGTCTGTCTGTATGTCCGGTATGGTCACTTTTGGTATGGTCGTTCGGTCAACTTATGGATAAGCTTATAACATTTTCCAAGCTTACGAAATATGAGAGACATTCTGAGATTTTGAACATATGCCAGGAACTAGGGGCAAAAGTCGATCCGAGGGATTAGCTCCATATTTGCACAGGAGGTAGTACTTGGTGAGGTGGGCAGGTTTACCACCTTGGGACTGACCGCGACGCGTCCGCAGAGCGTTAGAGCGCGCGAAATTCGAAATTTGATGAATTTTGAAAAATTAATTTTTCACTCAGTTTTTCCTGTATCGATTCAAACTTGGTACCAATATATTCCTAAGTGCATCAGTTCATGAGTTGGGTACAATCCAGGAAAGTTTGCGCTTCATGGCGAAATTACAAGATCAAAAATGGATTTCACTCGCAAATATTGACGCATACCCGGCGTAAGAGATTTTATTTAATAATATGTTAGATATTGTAAATATGAATAAATAATGAGACAAAAAATTAAGAAATTGCGTACGCGAGGGGCGAATTTTGAGAAAAACTGTTTTTGGTACTGCCGTGCAACCCTAGTATTTGAATTTCTCCGCTTTCAAGGGGTTCTCCATACAACTAAAAATTGGCATAAAACTTGTGAAAAATTAACGAAATGATTGATGGTAAGGAAACTAGAGTTTGCACGATTCTGAAGAAAATTTTTTTGTAGATAGAAATTCTATCTACAAATTTCAGATGTAGACGTTTTTGCATCTACAAAAAAAAATTTCTTCAGAATCGTGCAAATTTTTTTGTAGACGCAAAAACGTTTTTCTCTCATTATTTATTCATATTTACAATATCTAACATATTATTAAATAAAATCTCTTACGCCGGGTATGCGTCAATATTTGCGAGTGAAATCCATTTTTGATCTTGTAATTTCGCCATGAAACACAAACTTTCCTGGATTGTACCCAACACATGAACTGATGTCCATGCACTTAGGAATGTATTGGTACCAAGTTTGAATCGATACAGGAAAAACTGAGTGAAAAAATAATTTTTCAAAATTCGTCAAATTTCGAATTTCGCGCGCTCTAACGTGCTGCGTGCTGCGGACGCGTCGCGGTCAGCCCCAAGGTGGTCAACCTTCCTACCTCACCGAGCACTACCACCTGTGTAAATATGGAGCTAATCCCTCGAATCGACTTTTGCCTCTAGTTCCAGGCATGTGCTGATATTTGTTCAAAATCTCAGATTGTCTCTCATATACGCTCATATATGAAGCGCGAAGCGCTGAACCCAGCCAGAGGTGTTCCCCCGACGAAGGCTGGGGGAATGCCATTTATCATATACGACACGTGAAACTTAAATGCTGCTGGAGGCTCATCATTGCAATACACAACTCGAAAAACACAGGTTCTATTTTTTTATTCATACCCGACCCTTTATTGATAGGAAAAATGTATTGAGAGATAATCTAATGATGAAACGCGAATGCCACTATCACATTTGAAGAATCGGAATCAACCAAAATTATACCAAACGGCGCAAGTATAAGTATCGATAACGAAGGAAAGCCTCCTCCTTCACTACCGTAACCTGTCCTCCCTCTCACTTCCGTATTCATACCGTACCCCTCTCCTCACCATGCTCTCCTGTCTTTTCGTCTCCTCCTCCTCTCTCCTCCACTCCATCCTCCCTCTCACAAATCCTCCTCAACGAGTCCTCCTTCTGCATACAGTATCCTCCCTCTCCTCCGCCTTCCATCGAGTGATCTGATGAGCCACAACCTGCGAATTAGGACTGTTAATTAGTCAATTAGTATATTTTCCGTCAGGAAACTGTTTGTAAAAATTCGCGGAAAGCTTATTTGTTCAGTAGATTTTGATTACAAATGTAGCTACATTCAGGTTGCACGAGTAGATGATCTCGCTAACAAATATTGTGAATTAGTGCGTGTGTGAATTGGTACAAATAAAATTATTTATTCCAATTAATTATCGATAAAACAAAAACACTCACCCTGATCATCGCTCTCCTCAGAGCGCGCGGATAGACGGCGAGAGGCAGCGGAAGTCTGGAAAAAGGGGGAATTGCACAATACAGAACACGGGAATTTCAGGTTTCTCGATTTAAACTTCAGGAACAGTTCTTCCGTTCATGAATAGACGGTTTCTTCAGAACAAGCAATAAGCAAAAACCTCATATTAGTCAAATTAGAGCACACGGACCCACGGCGGCTGGAGTCAATCCTAATAGGGCAATTCTTCGTTTCTCACTTCTCGCTTCAGTAAAACCACTACTTTCGTTTAATGGAAGGCAATCTCTGACAGCGAAAAAAAACTCACAGCGTGTCTTTGCTCATCCAAATACAGGCAAATCTGTCTCAATTCCTCATTTTCTTCTCTCAATCGACGAATTCGCGTGTGTGCCTCCTTCAGTTTCACGTCGTATCCGCGCACCTCCTGAGAATGATACAGTAAGAAGAGAGGGGTTACGGTAAGAAATCCCAGGTACGGTAAACGGTTTTGTGAAATGAAGCGCCTACTAGTAGCTACTGAAAAAACTACAGCTATTTATATGAGGCTACATGAAGTAGGTACGGTAGTTTGGTAATCATTATACGGTAGGCTACAGTATACCTGCTTGACGAGATCGGACGAGTAGCGCGCGAATTTGTGCCATTCGTGTGCGAGTTGCCGGGCCTGGGAAGTAAATTTATTTTCTAAATAGTATCAATCTCGCATGGTCCATATATAACATTTTATTGACCGTTCAGCGCGATCTTATTGGAGTTGCACAATGACTGTTGACCGATAGACTATTTGTGAAACCCATGTTCAACTGCTATCAAAAGACCGCTTCACCGAAACTTTGCTCATTGTCGTTCAATAATTTTTAGGTAATTACTAATAAGCAACAAAAAAATAATCCTCGTATTACATAAATCGATAAATGGAAATTTCCTGATAAGCCAACTGTGATGCTCATTTTTGGCTGTTATTCGGTCAGCAATATTTCCTGTGATGCACATTAGTGACGATAAAACGGCTGGCTTCAACCAGTCATTTTCAACCGTGAAGCCGGCATGAATCCATGTTGATTCCGGCATGCAGAGTCCGTTTTGTCATCACCAATTTGCACTCAAAACCTCATAAACACAATAAAACATTATTTTTTAATTACCTTATTTCTCTCTCCCTCCAACTGTCCAATGGATCCTCTCAATCTTCTCGTCTCCTCTTTCAGCATCCGAATCTCAGCCACGTGCATCTAATTACATAATTTATTTATATTTTTTTTTAAATCAGGTTACTATTCTGCATCCGAAAAGCTGATGTATCAATTGCCCACAATGTAACTTCAATCTTCAGTTACCATTGTGAATGTAGATGAGGCGATGTCTTACCTCCATTTCAATCGTCTGTACACCGCTACTCCACCCCGGGAGCAACCAATTGCACACTGAGGCCATTTCCGAAGATTACGGTAGCTATTAGCAGTTGCTATCAAGCAGATACTTCGGCTATTTCTCGAGCTGGCCGCAAATAATGACGCTTAGGCGCTTCTTCTGCCACACCAACGGAGCCCTAGTGATGATGAGTAACCCCTTGGGATGGATTGGGATGAATAACCCCTTGGCTTGGGATGGATCTCTTTCACGCCGCATGCAAATGAATTGTGCTGTGAGGCTAGCAATGGAGGAAGGGAGGCCAAATGGAGCCGAGGGGAAGGAAGTGTTAAAAGCAAAATGCTAAAGAGAAACAGAAAACCTTCAAAAAATATTTCTTCCAATATAATTGAGAAAACAATTAGTCGCAAGACTTATCCGCTTTAGTAAATGAGCTTAATAATACACGTTTTCAAATAGACACTACCCTACTTAATTTCATAAACCTCGAGATTTCCCCCATATTGTGCAATATTTACAGGCAAAAATATACAAAATAAGGGGTACGGTATCTCACCTCGACTCTCCGATTTGAATCAGTTGTGATCTCCTCAGCTCTCAGTCGCAGACGGGCATTTTCCTCCCGAAGTCGATCGATAGCCCCGCTTTGACCTGAGAAAAGTACGGTAAAGGTACCGTAATCAATAAAAGAAGTAGATCTTCTTTTAGACATGTCGATTGTCGCGACATGATAAGTGTGAAAACAGATATTGATTTTTTTTTCAGTTTCACATTCCTATCACAATTGTGCTTCATCATAATTTCTAAAGGACGCTGAAAAGCTTCAAATCGCTCGGTTGTCTCTGCCTTGTCAAACAAACAAAACACTCTATCCTATCCTTGTTCATTATTCACTAAATACTTATAAAGTCAGACTGTCTCTTTGTCATTCCGTCCGTTTGTGTGTGTGTCACACTTTTCAAACCTCAATAACTCGCTTTCTAGGCATCGCCCGAGGACAAGTCCTTGACCAATCGATCCACCAAAAGCTTCTTTTAAAAAATCGATAAAAATTTCGTCATCATTGCAACATATTTCATCATCCTTACGCAATAATCCGTTTTTCGCGCCTAATTCGCTTCAAAATCGTCCGTAAAGATCGGCAATAGTGTCATTCGACTCAGAATCGTCAGCGCTTTTCACTGGCAGCAACTATTTCGCATTCTTTGATTTCGTCATCATTACGAAATTGTCACATTTTCGCTCATAACTCGCTTCAAAATCATCGGAGAGGCTCGGGAGAAGTGCCAAACGACCTCCCATGCTTAGAATTCGCAATCTTCGATTTCGTCATCATTACGCAATATTCAAGTTTTCGCTCATAACTCGCTTCAAAATCATCGGAGAAGATCGGGAGAAGTGCCAAACGACCTCCCGTGCTCAGATTTCGCAATCTTCGATTTTGTCATCATTACGAAATCTTCATATTTTCGCTCATAACTCGCTTCAAAATCATCGGAGAGCCTTGGGCGAAGTGGCAATCAACATTTTTTAAAGGATACTTCGGCCATGCTATTGTGAAAAGCTCGTGAGGCTGAGAGCGAGGAGGAAAAGTTGCGATGTAGCCACGGAGTGGCTACATCGCTACTTTTCCGGAGCGCTCGAAGCCTCACGAGCTTTTTGCAATGACATACGCCCCACTCGTAAGCAAGCGGTGTTAGGCTAATGTCTAAAGCGGCCAGAAGTGGCAAAAAGGGATATGTGTTCATGAGTTTTGCCTATGCTCCGGCCATGCTATTGTGAAAAGCTCGTGAGGCTGAGAGCGCGGAGGAAAAGTTGCAGATGTAGCCACGGAGCGAAGCGGAGTGGCTACATCGCAACTTTTCCAGAGCGCTCGAAGCCTCATGAGCTTTTTGCAATGGTATACGCTCCATTCGCAAGCAAGCGTTTCATTGTTAATCTGTTAATACGACCCGGTGTACAACGTAGCAGCCGTAGGCTGCTAGTTGATAAATAGTATTAATAAACTATATCCTAGTGATGACGCAATCCCACCTTGCATTCCTCCGTTCATCAGTGGTGAAGAAGTGCGCGAATCGACAACGGCCACTGAGGGATAGCGGATGCCAGGGACGCGACCTGTAAATTAAAATAATTATATTAGCATTATAATTAATTAATTTGATTAATTATATTAACATTCTAATTTATTATTATCTTCAATTGTACAAAACACTTCATGTTTTTTTTGTTACCAAGACAGATGCAGAAAGAAATAGTGGCCTGTCTATTGCATTAGATCACTTATTTGAAACTCGAAACCGGCAAGTCAAGAACAATATTGTGCGATTCGAGTACTATTTTGCGAGTGTTTCTACCCATATCTAAAGTCGCGACATCTTCAAAATCAGAGGCAGATTGATTAATTTATATGATCACGAGGAAGATCAGGGAATTGAACTTGGATCGCTCTTCCCCAAATATACACTTCGTGAAACTCAAGTATTCATGGTAGAAGCAAGCCTATCGCGCTAGTTCGTGATTGTTTCTACCCGGTTGCACGGCGCGGCACCAAATCACATGTGCAAATTCCTAAGAGAGAAGCAGATGTGGGCTCGCTAATGCTGAGTCACGTCCAAATTAGTAGCAACTTGCCTATCGTTTGGCATCAGAAATTAAAACAAAATGAACCGAAACAGCCCCAAAATAGACTAATATTTATAAAATGATTAAATTGACAAGCAAAAAAACAAACGGTGTTCACTGCTCAGTGAGGTGGTCGACGAGTAGGCCGAATTATGGTGAGCGCTTCGGCCAAGCGAGATTACGGTAGGCGTACTGTAGGGTACGGTAGGCGACGGGATTACGGTAGGCGGGCGTGGCGTGACGCCTTCCATCCTTTCGAATTATCTGAAATTATAATGCATATTAAAGGGTGAAACCGGCTGGTAATAACAATAAAAAATAGCGACAGGCGGTTTATCAATTGAAACCCAGAACAAACGCGTTTCCAATCAGAACATAAGGTAGATTAGGAATGATTTTGACGATATTGGGTTGAGTTGGACTTATTGCGGAAGTTTTATCCAACCAAGGAAAGAAGGAGAAAGAAAAGGGGAGTAAAAGAAGAGACAAGAGAGGCAAGATGCGATCAACGGAAGGAGAGGCGTTTCCTATAGGGAATGAAACGAAATCAGATGAGGCTAGAGAGTGTGCGAATTGGAGAGCGTGCAGACAGTAGGAGAGGTCAGAGAAAACGAGAGATCACGCGAATAGGAGAGACGCAGACAGAACGAGTCAACTTATAGGTGCATCCGGTGTTCCCTGAGGGGCAGGGAGGGATTGCTCTCCTCCTTTCGCACTGTCTCTCGCCGGTCAGAGAGGCGAGATAGCAGGCGAAATGAGGAGAGTCACTGCTTACGCGATTACTGCGCAGTACTAAACTGGTAGGATCACGCAACAACCATACAAAGGAAAAGGCAAGTAAGTAATTGTGTTATCGGATAGTGACCTCTTCTTTCTCCACACTATCTCGTCGATGAGAAACTAGAGAGTGTGCAAAATGGAGAGAGCTAGTATTATATTAGGCAACAACCGTACAAAGGAACGGGAGTAAGTAACCGAGAGATGGGTGAAACGGATAAGGTGGAAGGGTCAGCCCAAACTGACTAGGTGTTCGCTAGTAGTAAACAAGCGAACACGGTGTGAGGGAACCATGAGCGAAGAGGGATCTTGGGCAGTTATGAGCATATATCTGGTGGTTCGCTCGCTAAAAACGATTTCGGAAATTATCATCCGGAGCCTTCCTAACATAAAAGTCTGGAAGTAGAGTTCACCATTGGCGGTAAGACTGGTGGAACAATGCTAAGAGGAAGGATAAAGGTTCCGGCATCTAATAGGTTCAGCACTGTACGGAATGGGCTAACTTATGGGCACATTAGAAGCAAGCGTTGATAATATGGTAATAGTAAGAAGGGCAAGAAAGAGCGAGCGCAATGGTAAATATGGTAGTACCATCCGGAGGGAAATCTCCCGATCGTTTTCGTACTTTCACTAGTGGCAATCGGCTCCAAATAGAGTTACTGCCAGCCGCCAACTGTCCTCTCGCTAGTAGAACAAAGGATTTCCACTATGATTTGAAACAGTGGGGGCTTTAGTTGGAAGAAAGTACTTCAAAATACCGAGCAACGGCTTATTCTTTCATCAATTAAGCTTAAATGAGGTAGGTTTCGCCTCCAGCTGCGATATGCCCAGGAATAGTTCAAGAACGGGACAAACATGAGAGCAGACGCGGCGCGGCGCAATTCGGTCAGTGCTAAATGCGATCATAATGAGTCAAAAGAGGGCTGAATGCGTCCCGCTCTTCTTTCTCCCTTTGTCTTCCTTCCTCCGGCGACCCCAAAAGACATCTGCTAGTGATTATTGCGAGCGCATGTGACAAGAAAGAATGCGGAGCAGAGCGAAGGCTGGGCGATGGGAACTAATCAATAAAGCGGAAAGGAAACGGCAGTTCATCGGCCAAGTGAGAAGTAGTGAGTGACCTATCGGAATTGACGCGGAGTGCAACTGTAAAATAAGACAGCATTGACAGCCACTAGTGCGAGTCCGGGCGCATAAAATTAGGCGAAAACTGCTTGAAAAATAGCACGAAAGTGAAAGTCACTCAATTTCAGGGTCTTGCTACCGTAATGGCTTGAAAATTTGAATTTCAGCTACCGTAGTTGCAATGAATATTTAATTCTATTTTTATTTTTATTTGATAATTAGCTGCGAATTTCAGAAACAGGGAACGAAAGAAGAGCAGAAGCGCGCATTTCCGCCTCTTCCGGTCAGAGAAGAGGCGCAATCAACGCCTTCTCGCGCAGAGCCTCTCACAGGGTTTATTTACAACTTGAAATGAAGATGAATCGAGGGACCGAAGAAAGCACAATGTGCGCGAAATACTGACGCGGTATGAACTAGTTGAAGAACCAGGGGAAATTATGCTTCCGACATTCCACATTCCACAATGCTTCGATGCGTTACATTTATGTTTCAGAGGCGCCATGAAAGACAAGCTAGGAATGTGACTCAATCCCTGTGCCGGACACTTGATATTAAAAAATATTAAAATCTCAATTAGCCTTTGCGCTAGATTGCTGTGAGAATGGAGTCGAGTTCCATTGCATTCTACGAGTGGATAAAGAAGAGAGAGACTCTACAAAGAATAGAAAACATGCTTCCGCCGAGCTTTCTGCATTAGCAAAAGGACCGAATAGAGTTCGAAATACGGGTAATCGTCTCTTCATTTCACACACTCTCTCGCTGCTCAACCGGTCTAGAGACTGTGTGAAATGAAGAGACGATTATTTCAAACTCTAGGACCGAAGCAGCGTTCGGTAACCAATCTAAGGCGGTGGGGGGACCTCGAGATTAGCCCCTCCCTATCCTCTGACTCGATCGGACACCACATCACTGCCTCCCTTCTCTCGGCTCTCTCCAATCCGCCCGCTCCCTCGTCGGTCAGACAGCCGGCAGAGAGTGTGCAGAATGGAGAGAGCAAGGGGGCACAACATCTCCCCCCCCCCCCCCCCCCCCCCCCTGCCCATCCCATTGTGATCGAACAACCGACCGATCGACCGAAAGTGATTGACAGATTCAAATGAGGGAAGGGGGCGAATCGACAGAGGGACAGAGGTTAATGGTGTAAGAAGGTCGCGGGACTTTTACACGTCGGTTCAAGAGCTACATTAGTGGGGTAGCCGGAGCCGCGTAATTGAAAAAGCCACACTACGGCACCGATGCGAGATTCACTAATGGTCTCTCTATCTCCCCTTGTCTCTCGTCGCTTTTTCTATCCCGTCTCGTGTAGAGAACACCCACTCTATGAAGTCGCTCTCTCCAGGTTGTGAACTCCCTCAATTGGATTGGCTTCGGAATCCCAAGAATTTTGTACACAATCCTTCGGAGTGAAATTTGAAGGAGAACCGAAAGATGGGTGAATGTTGAAAGAGGCGAAGTGAACTCTCTGTCCATTCTAGGGTCTCTCGCAAAGTTCGACCACACCTGCTAGGTGAGAAATTCCAAATGCAACGAATTCTCTCCATTTTGCACACTATCTCGTCGCTCTGACTGGCGAGATAGTGTGCAGACTAGAGAGAGGGATTGTTGCATTCGACATAACTAACAGACACTAGTGGCTTTATTTTATAATATCTTCAGAATTGGGTTTGAGAGTGCGCCTGGCCAGACCCAAGAGTTCAGGGCACGGTTATTCGATAGATATAGTAAGGTGGATGGTGTAAAAGGCAAGGCGAAAACGGCCCATTCTTGGAATTTAGAGGAATTGAGAGACCTTCACGCGAAAATAAGAAGAAAAAAGTCGAAAGAAGGTTCTGTTCCCGATACATGCAAAACGTGGGAATCATAAACGTCGCAAATTTCTCTCGAAACATACGAATATAATTGGAAGAGGATGTGAGGATGCTGCAACGATAGAGAAGGTTTCATTTCCTTCCTACATTTGCAATGGGGAATCTAGAATACGTGGTAATGACAGGCTTCAGGGAATATGAAAAAATGAGCTTGAGATGAGAAGAGAAGAAACGAAGAGAAGAGGGATACGTCGCGGAAATGTCACGCGTTTCCATAATTCATCGGGATATAATAAAAGGCATAAAAAATTGTTATGCCGTCGAAAGAGTGTGCAGAATGGAGAGAAGATAAGCGCAATGGCATCGATTGAGGAGCGAGGCGGGGAATGATTGAGAATTATGTGCTGGTCGATGTTCCTCTCTACGCCATTTTCTCCCCCAATCCAACCTTTGATCTGTGATCTTTGATCTTTGAAAACTTTGATCTTTGCCCGTTACCGCCAATGGGGAAGTTGCGCGAACATACTTTGCCTTTGGGAAATTCCGCTAAAGACTAGCCATTATTTTTCACCTCGACGCCTCGTGCTAATTGGTGGCCATAATATTAAGTACAATAAGTAAAGTCCAAAAAGCGAACTCCAGTTTCAAAGATTTTCCGATACAAAGAAGGAAAAATAATGAATTTGAGGGAATGCCAGAAACGGAGGAGTAATTGAGAAAAGGCAAAGGATGGCCACATGAAACACGGAATTGGCTCACAATCTCTATCTCAAGTGTCAAAAATTAAGCACTTGCCAAATATGGCAAAGTTTTACCGCAAAAATAGAGAATGATTCGGGAAAAGCGCCGAAAAAGTGCAAAAAGAGGATTTCAGGAAGACAAAGAATGATGAATCTGGAGTATTGCGGGAAGCGCCAAAGAGGAGGAGGAAGAAGGAAGACAAAGGATGGTCTGCCCCTCGTCCACTCAAGGCATGCCAACACAATGGCCTCACAATGGGGAGGTTTTGGCTATCTCCATTCTGCATACTCTCTGGCCGGTCAGAGAAACGAGAGAGTGTGCAGAATGGAGAGAGTCCAAACCGAAACGACAGCACTACCGCACAATGGGGGCTGCGCTATTTTGAAGGGCCGAGGCGCGCTTCGGACTCGAATTTTCAAGTGGAAATCAGTGTTTTTCAAGCCGGGATTTCGGGCTTCCCTAAAATGAGACAAAAATGCACTGCAGTTTGGAATGAGGGATACATTTTGATGATGTGATAGCGAAATTACAATACAATACTCAGACTCAAGAGCAGAGAACACGAGTGAACATTAGGAATGTGAATTCGAGTTCAGCTCTCTCTCTTTTCTGCACACTATTTCGCGGGTCAGAGAAGCGAGAGAGCGCACGAAATGAAGAGAGTCAATCATTTAATTACCAACTCTAATAGTAACGTCTTGAAAATCTCACAAAAGAGCCGCACCTTGAAGACTCAGAAACAGAGACAGTGTTCTGCATTCGAAGCGGAGCTGAATTCACTACACAGTCATCCCTCAACGGATGACACTCGGAAACAGAGCCGTTGTTCTTCTCGTTCAAACGGGGAATGAAGTGTCACATCTCCCCTCTGGGTCATAAATGAGTCTGTCAGAGGGAGATTAGAGATTGTGAAGAATGGAGAGAGAAAGAGAGATAGTCCTTATTGTGACATCTCCTTCTTGTAGACAACAGAGATACACAAGAGGGGGTGATGTCGTCTTCGCTCTCTCCATTCTGCACACTCCCTCGTCTATCAGGCCTGCGAGAGAGTGTGCTGAATGGAGAGAGGGGAGAGAGGAGAGGAAAGGGACCCGATGATATATGGTGAATGATCGGTTACACTCTTCTTACCCATTAGCATATGGGAGAGAAGGAGATGGCATAGGAGTGATCTCTCCATTCTGCACACTCTCTTGTTTGTTAAAGAAATTAGCGAGTGTGCAGAGTGGAGAGAGCGACCCGAGGGAGCGTCTCTTCATCTGACGCGCTATCTCGCCATTTAGAGCGACGAGATAGCGTGCGAAAGTAGGAGAGTCAGGAGATGAAAGGAGGGAGTTTCCCCTAAGGGCGATGAGGAACAAAAGAGACATCGATTGATAGGAAGAGTGATTAGATTGGATAATGAAAGATCTATGGGAAATTTAAGACGACAGCTCGGTTATTTTTGACCATCGCCCGGACATCCCTCCAGGATTTTCGATTCCGGCATCCATACTAATAGGACCTAGGGTGCCTTGGACCTTGTTTACAGTAATGGTATGGAAACTGGCCTGGCCGCGCAATGCGGCGCGCCAGGTGCGGGCACAGTGGAAAACATCGAATTTTCATATTTTCTCAGCCAAACAAGATAAACTCGAAATTCCTTTTGCATTATGTTTGGCATGTCCAAAGTGCACAGGGACACTATTGGGAACAATTTCCGGACATATCTGAAATCGACTTTTTCACTCCAATTATCGGATTTTCACACTTCTCAGTACTCGAGATTCATTTCTGCGACATTTATACTACATCATAAGTTAATCCACTTAGTGCCCCATACAACCATACTATACCAGAGAAGATCCCGATTGTCCTTAATCGCGAAAAGTTGAGCAGTTGATCAAAAAATGACCGATTTCAGACGTTTTAGAGTATAACTTTTTTCGCTCGAGTATTTATGAGCTCGCATTTCGAAATTCGGAATCAGCGCGTCAAAATACGCCTGAAACATCTATAGTCATATAGTTCCGAGATAAAAAAAAATTTTCAAATTTTTCATGACCCGGGGGTCAGGGTCATATTTTGGTCGAAAAGTCGAAATCTCAGAACTATATGACTATAGGTGTTTTAAAAGTATTTTCGGCTGTAGAAACCAATTTTCAATAATAGAGCTCATGTGTTAATTTTTGTCTGGAAAAGTAAATGGAAAAGATTCGAATTGCAATTTCATATCTCGGTTCCCATTGAAGCTAGCGACTTGAAAGTCGGTATATAAGCTTTTTCGGACCTTGTAACCTATAGAACCGATTTTCAAGTCGCCAGCTGCACTGGGAACGGAGATATAAAAATTGCGAGAATTCAAATTTCAGTACTTTTCCGGCGCGAATTCAAATCTTTTACTTTTCCAGGCAAAAATTAACACCCTTTTTTTCTTTTCCGTTTACTTTTCCAGGATTTTAACACCACATCACCAAAATGTGAAATAAAAAAGTTATGTTCAAAAAAACGAAAATTTGTAGTTTTTCGTGCATAACTTTTTTCTTTCACATTTTGGCGAGCTCTAGTATTGAAAATCGGCTTCTACAGCCGAAAATACACCACAAACACCTATAGTCAAATAGTTCTGAGATTTCGACTTTTCGACCAAAATATGACCCTGACCTGAAAATATGACTGGGTAATGAAAAAGTTGAAAATTTTTTTTATCTCGGAACTATATGGCTATAGATGTTTCAGGCGTATTTTGACGCGCTGAATCCGATTTTCGGTATGCGAGCTCATAAATACTCGAGCGGAAAAAGTTTTACTCTAAAACGTCTGAAATCGGTCATTTTTTGATCAACTGCTCAACTTTTCGCGATAAAGGACAACCGGGATCTTCTCTGGTATAGTATGGTTGTATGGGGCACTAAGTGGATTAACTTATGATGTAGTATAAATGTCGCAGAAATGAATCTCGAGTACTGAGAAGTGTGAAAATCCGATAATTGGAGTGAAAAAGTCGATTTCAGATATGTCCGGAAATCGTTCCCAATAGTGTCCCTGTGCACTTTGAAGATTCCAAACATAATGCAAAAGGAATTTCGAGTTTATCTTGTTTGGCTGAGAAAATATGAAAATTCGATGTTTTCCACTGTGCCCGCACACGAAACTGGCCTGGTAGCGCATTGCGCGGCCAGGCCAGTTTCCATACCATTACTGTAAACAAAGTCCAAGGCACCCTAGGTCCTATGAGTATGGAGGAATCGAAAATCCTGGAGGGATGTCCGGGGAGGGGGCTCAAATGGTGAAAAATAACAGAGTGGCCGTCTTAAATAATTAATTTTTAAATACTGCAAGCTTTCCCATCAAAATCCGATCAATCTGAGAAATCCGCCCAAATTTCATCTCCACATGCTTGTTTCATGTGCCCACTCAGGTACGGTTTCAGATTTTTCCCAAGTCACGAATTCCTCTAACCCCTTCATTTCAGTCTGCATCAGCTCTCTCCATTCTGCACACTATCTCGTCGGTCAGAGAAACGAGAGATCACGCAAAATGAGGAGAGTCGTTTCCGTTTTGTCCTCACTAATCCCTAGTCGGTTGCGTCCGGTCTTCTGCTGTTTGCGCTAATTTAATTATTGCCAGCCATATAGATGGAGTGCAGATCTGGGATAATAATACAGCGAAATTTAATAATAAATAAGTGCTTGTCTTTTCTTTCTCAGAGAAATTTGTCTCTCCAGTTTGCTTAACTTGAACAAATTTTGACGGAATCATTACTTGTTCGTGTTAGTAATGCCGAAACGAGTCATAGCTCTCTTCAATATGCGCACTCCCTAGCGGGTCAGAGCGACGAAAGAGTGTGTAGATTAGAGAAAGCTACGATTCTGTGTGTGCGTGCATATTCCCCTCTCTTCTTCTATTCTAATTACTGACGAATTTCTCGCAATCTTTATTCGAATCTCAAGCCAAATTCTCCTGTTGCTGTTGCCCCGATTTCGACACTAGCGACCGAGTGTCGAGCTATTTTCAGCTATAGATTGTGTGAAACAATGTTGCCAGATCACTCTCCATTCTGCGCACTCCCTCGTCGGTCAGAGTGACGAGAGAGTGTGCAAAAAGGAGAGAGCGACAATTTGATCCGGGATGGCTAGCGTGAAACAATATCTTTTGAGTTTTTGAACTCCGATTTCTGTTATGTTTCATTGACAAGTCTTATCATCGACTTCGACACAAGGATGATCCGTCTGGGGTTTTCATCTTGATCAAAAACTATTTTCGTCTCGGGCAAGAAAAAAACTTTTTTATTGAACATATTAGTGCTGTCAATACGGACACGACTCTCTCAATTTCGCCGTCGCTCTTGCCGGTCAGAGAAACGAGAGAGCACGCGAAATGAGGAGAGTCGGTTCCGATTTGTCATTCCTTACAGATATGCTTCACGTGCGTGTTTTATTTCCAACCGCAACTGAAAGTTAATGTCTCTTCGATGTCCATCTAAATATATATTTTCAACAGTACTTCGTGGCACTGTAGCAGTGCGTCTTCTTTGAATTTCAATAGCACAGCCGGATCGAACAGTCGCTCTCTCCATTATGCACACTATCTCGACGGTCAGAATGAAGAGAGAGTGGGCAAAAAGGAGAGAGCGACTATTCGATTCTTAATTTTGAACTCCGATTTCTGTTATGTTTCATTGACAAGTCTTAAACTTCGACTCAAGGATGATGCATCTCCATTTTTCTTGGTGAACAAATCTATTTTCGTGTCGGGCATGAAAAAAAACCTTGTTGTTATAGTGTACACGTGCTGCCAAATTGGGTATAACTTTTTTCAAAGTTTCGCCATCGCTCTCTGGATGGTCAGAGAAACGAGAGAGCACGCGAAATGAGGAGAGTCGGTTCCGATTATGCGATGTTAAAAAACGGCGAAAAGATCCGATCCTCGATGTTGGTCCTGTTAAAAAAATGCAAAGATCCGATCTTTGATTTGAATTCCCGCATTTTTCTATCTCAGCTCTCAGTGGAGCTAGAGACTAGAAATTTTAACAGCAGCTTGAACATGCCAATAGAAGCACAGAAACCAAATTTCAAGTCTCTAGCCATCCTAGAAGCCGAGTTATTCGTAAATTAAGATTTTAACCTTGTAATTACCGTAGTTTTCGTGTTTTTCTAAAACTTCTAGGATAGCTAGCGACTTGAAATTTGGTTACTGGGCTTCAATTGACATTTTCAAGCTGCTGTTAGAATTTCTAGTCTCTAGCACCACTGGGAACTGAGATAGAAAAATGCGGGAATTCAAATCAAAGATCGGATCTTTGCATTTTTTTAACAGGACCGACATCGAAGATCGGATCTTTTCGCCGTTTTTTAACACCACATAAGTCATTCCTTACGGATATGCTTCACGTGCGTGTTAAATTTCCAACCGCAACTGAAAATTGATCAGCGAATGCCGTTTAGTCGTAAAAGATCAAAAGATAAAAAATCAAAATTTCCATCTGTACTTTTTGACGCTGCAACAGTGCTCGGTGTGAACTCTCCATTCTGCACACTATCTCGTCGGTCAGAGAGATGAGGGAGTGTGCTGAATGGAGAGAGCGGCAATTCGATCCGGTAACAATACTCTATGGGATATACTCTCTCCCTTCCGCACACTCGCTCGTTTCTCTGACCGGCGAGAGAGTGTGCGAAAAAGAGAGAGATACAACCCCGAAATTACATCACCTGTAAATATCCCCCGCAATCTGCCGCAAGGCCTGCCTATGCGAGGGTGACTCTCCTCTTTTGGCACACTCTCTCGTCGCTCTGACTGCTAGAGAGTGTGTGAAAGGAGGAGAGTCGCACTTCAGTTTCTTCGTCGCGCCTTATTTACGGCTTTTGAGTTGCTGCTTTCTTATTTACGGCTCTGTCGATTAAACTGAAATCGTATCGTATAAACCTCATTATTGCAAACCTCGCATGCCTTATTATTACTATCGGGCAGCAGTGCCAGTGTGTGCGCAACAGTATCCTGCACCTACCGTATCTTTTATTTTTTACAGTATCTCTACCGAGCTTATCGTATAGCATCTACAGTAGTCGTGACGTGCTAGGACTCACAAAAGTGTGCGTTTAAAATTAGTTTTTTTATTGATTTTTGGATATGTTTCAAGTGCGCGTCTTATTTCCTAGTGCAGGATGGAAGTTGATTGTGTGTTAGTTTCTTTTCATGAGCAAAACATCATGATTTTCCGTATACTAGAAAGCGGCTATTCGATGCGGTATCGCTAGTGATGCCCGGTTGAATAGGAACGCTTTCTCTGTTTCGAACCAGGGTTGGGATTTAACGTTAACGGATTTAACGGGTTTAACGGTATCAATCCGTTAATGTGAGAAAAAAACGTTTGTACGTTACAACGTCCAACCCTGTTTCGAACACTCTCCAGTTTTACGTGTGAAGAATGAAGTGTGTACCGTGTAGTGATGACAAAAAGGAAACGCCCACTCCTCAATCCGCCTGCTCTCTCGCAGGTCAGAGAAACAAGGGAGCCTGCGAAATGAGGAGAGTCTGATTCCGATTTGCCATCGCTAGAACCGTGTAGCCCCCCCCCCCTTGTAGTACCAAAAGTGCGTTTTTTGCTTGCTTGTAATGAAAATCTGTCGGTCTGAGGTCTGAAATTGAATAGCCCCGGGGGCCTAGTAGGGTTGGCAAATGAAGAGAGCGCTCTCCTCATTTCACACACTCTCTCGTCTCTCTGACCGGCGAGAAAGCACGAGGAATGAAGAAACGAATTCTTTACTTGCCAACCCTAGTCCCAACTGCTACTTCCCTGCGGCGTTCTCCGTCTCAGACAGTCATCTTCATTCTTGAGTAGAACTGGAATTTTTCCGCTGCTCTATTCTGCACACATTCTAGCATCTCTGTCTAGCAAAAAGTGCGGAAATTAGAGAAAGCCGTTCCTAGATTTAGCAATCGTGGTTTCAGACTGACAGTTATTTTCAGGTTTTCCTTCATTTTAGTGAATTTTTTGTGCAAGAGAGCTCTTTCGCAGATTTATCCTCAATTAGGGGATGAGTCTGCTCTCTCACGGCGTTTTGCATGGGGTAAGCGAGAGAGGAGAGAGCGGTCAGGGGAATGGCGAGAGAGCATGCAAATGCGGGAGAGTGCGCAAAGGTCTCACCACGAAAGCGCACTTGGCGTTTTGCCAGTAGAACGACGTGCGTGCTCTCTATTCTACTCGACCTCACGAGCCCGAAGCGATGAGCCATTCGTTCATAGACAAGCACCAGTTGTTTTGGATTAGCGATGGCATTCTTACCCGACTCTCCTCATTTCGCGTAATCTCTCGTCGGCCAGAGAGAACACGCAAAATGAAGAGCGTCGGGTCTCGAGTCGACATCACTATTTGGTACCCGCCACGGCGTTCTACTGGCAAAACGCCAAGTGAGCTTTCGTGGTGAGACCTTTGCGCACTCTCTCATATTTGCACGCTCTCTCGCCATTCCCCTGACCGCTATCTCCTCTCTCGCTCACCCCATGCAAAACGCCGTGCCCGCCTCGTGTTGTCTGTCGCAGATAATATTTCCCTTCTTTTTTCGAGTTTTTCACGCCCTTTACGAGCCCATTTCGAGAATTGAAGCTTAATTGGAAGAAAAGTCTGCACAATAGTGATGTCGTTTCGGTCTTCAACTCTCCTCATTTTGTGCACTGTCTCGTTTCTCTGACCGGCGAGACAGTGTGCAGAAGGAGAGAGCCAAAACCGAAATTGCATACCTACTGCACAATAAAGCGAAGGCCTAGCATTTTGCAATTGTCAAACACACTTCTATCCGTCAATTGGGGAGGATTTGAACTAGAGATGCAATCTCGGTTTTGACTCTCTCCATTCTGCACACTCTCTCGCAGGCCAGAGAAACGAGAGAGTGTGCAGAATGGAGAGAGCACCCTATTTGATTTGGCATCACAAATTCGAACCGGCTCGAATGTGCGCCCTTTTTTTCTGTCTGTGCATCTGATCCGGATCTAACTCAAACAAGCAAACGCAAACTGCTTGAATTCCGGGGTCACAGAGACTAATGAATCTTGTGGGAAATCAAGACATCATCGGAACAAAACCTCACAAGTGATGACAAATCGGTCTCCGACTCTCCTCGTTTCGCGTACACTCTCGTTTCTCTGACCGCGAGAGAGCGTGCGAATTGAGGAGAGTCTTTTTGTCATCTCTAAATCTCGCCAACTCTAGTTGAACCGAGTCATCTCGTCTCGTTTAATTCCTTCTGTCTTCCTTTTCTTACAAAATTATGCGCCCTTTCAGCATTATTCATAAAACTAGGGTTGGTAATTCAAGGATGACTCTCTCCATTATGCACACTCTCTCGCCGGTCATAGAAGCGAGAGAGCGCGCGAAATGAAGAGAGTCAATCCTTGAATTATCAACCCTAATAACAACAAGCTCATCAGGTGTGTTGAGCGTTGATTTCCAATTGATCCAGACGATATTTACGTGAGCCAACACATTGCCTCATTAGAGGGCATTTCATGCGAGACTTAGAATTGTGTCCCAGTGATAAAATGTGGAAGTTTTGTGGTATAGTTCCTGTGATTTTTGCTTGATGTGCACAATCTCTGTGGTGTTGATCATAAACTATTCGCACTATAGACTCGTTTGTGGTTGTATTTCATATAAGGAATGGGTTAATTTTCTAGTTATGGAATGGGGCAGTTTTGTGGTATATTCTGATTCAGGTGATTTCGGTTCGATGCGCGAGATTTCTTTGGCTGTATAGTAGGGTTGGCCATGCGAACGCGAAAACGCGAATTCGCAAGAGTAGGGAGAGTGCATGCGAATTCGCAACGCCTCATGTGTGCGAGACTCCGCCTCCATTGCGCCCCATCTCCCTACTCGCCAAACCCGCCGCGTCTAGCGCGCGCCCTCTCGTAATGAAGAAGCCCTGAGCGCGATCATGCGAATTCGCATTGGCTCCCTACGCTCGCCTCGCGATTGCGAATTCGCAAGAGAGACGCCATGGAATGCGAATTCGCGAACTTCGCATGGCCAACCCTACTGTATAGTTAGCGCTCAAAAATACGGACAATCGACTAGGGTCGTGGCTAGAGTTCTTATACCGAGTAATTATCTCTCCATTCTGCACACCCTTCCGCCGGTCAGACAGCCTTTTTGTGGTTGTGGTCCTCTGAAGAAAGTAGGCCCCGAAAAGAAGCACATCCTTTGTTTGTCAACACCCGCGGCCTTGCTGACCAACGAGAGACAGCACAGAATGAGGAGATTGAGAAGGAAATTGTGTGTCTTCATTCTACCTCTTCGAGTGTTAATGAAGCACAATCGCTATTCTCTCGCCGGTCGGGCAAACGTAGTGTGGAGAATGGAGATCGTATCTTCATTACATTAGTGTTCGACAAGTCGGTGCCCGACTATCCTCAATCCTCGCATTCTTTCGTTTCTCTAACTGAGGAAAGATCGCGCAATTGTTTGATAGTGACCTTCTCCTTCACGCTTTGAAGAACACTAGGAAGTGTCACAAATCGCAACTAATCCCTCTGCGAGGGAACCAGTTTGGGTGTTCCCTGAGATTCCGAAGATGAAGTTTACTTTAGAGTTCCATGTGCTAGAGTTTGTGTGCGTTGAGACGTGATTTCCTCGTCCTCATTGAAGAAACTCACACTCTCTATTTTTTCTGTCAACGAGAGCCAAGCTTCCGAAGATAAATTTACTCAACAGTTTCTGTGCCCTGAGGCGTAGTTCCCTCCCCCCTCAGTTCGCAAATATACGTCGCACTTTGAGCGGCATTCCGTCACGTGTAGACTGCAGACTGCCAATTGTATCTGATTACCGTTCCCCTGATTGCTACAGTACTTACCGTGGTATAATTATATTTTCCCTGATTTACCGTTCCCCTGATTGCTACAGTACTTACCGTGGTGTAATTACCGTTTCCCTGATTTCCCTTTCACGAGATCAGCGTATGGTAGGTCACACTTCCCGCATAGTGTCTCTCCTTGCATTCGCAATACCGATAGTTACCGTTGCCCTTGATACCTGATTGTTATTGTACCAGCGATCAGCGCAGCGCATGGTTTCTCTGATCAGCTTTAGCGTGTGCAGAATGGAGAGAGCGACGATCCCGCAACGATAATGATTACCGTTCCCCTGATTGTTACCGTAGTCGAGGAAGTTAACTTGCCGAAGAGAACGTGTTATCGTACTTACTTTAATTACCGTTCCCCTGATTGCTACTGTACCAGCGTGCACATCCCTATTTTTAGTGCGTCATAATTTAGTTGGTATGATCTTTGTTCAATGCTATCGTTGATTAGAGTCTTCCCTGTTCATTCAGTATTAGAGCATGAGCATGTTCACACTAGAGTTCCCGAAACGAGTCATTCCTGCCCATTTGGTCACGAAAAGCGGTCGAAATTCGGCCGGACCCTCTCATTTTCGCACACTATTTCTCCAGGCTGGACCAAATCGGGAACCCTAGTTCACACCCATTCATTGCTCACACACTAGTGATGACAAAACGGCATTCCATGCCGGCTTGAAGCCGGATTCAATGCGGCATTTTCAACGGTGAAGCCGGCATGCCCGAGTTTGTTTTGTCATCTCCATCACACACACATTCCCATTCACTATTAGAGCGTGCAGTGATGGTCGGTCACACTTCCCTTACAGTGCGTAACAATCCGTTCTTTCACGGACTGTTTTCTTTCTGTATCGACTGGGGATGCATGTAAAAAGATGTGACTACGACTCGGTTCTCTCATTTTTCTCGAAGCTTTCGACCATTTCAACCAACAATTGCGTATCTCCCCTATTTTTGCTCTGTCAGTTCACGATCTCACTTATGAAGGTGAGAGCTGCGGCTTTTCGCGTGCTGAAAATCGGGTTCTCAATCCCCATCCGACCTAGCACCGAGCGTAGGTCACACTTTCCTCTTATTATTTTCGGTTTCTGCATTCCTCTAGCTGTGACAGCGTTAAGCACAGCGCATGGTAAGTCACACTCTTCCTTAGCGTATGATATAGTTCGAATGATCTTTGATCTTTCATCACTATTAGAGCATGCAGCGCATAGTGGATCACAGTGCGGCGTTCTACGAATGGTGAGCGAGAGACGAGAGAGCGGTCAGAGGATTAGCGAGATAGCACGCGAAAGTGAGAGAATGAGGTCTCGACGGGAAATAGTTTTGGCGCTTTGCCGGCGAAACGCCGTCACTTCCGTGTTTTGTCCAAAATAGGAGCATGTGCCGATACGAGAGAAGAAACAAATCATCTGCAACAATATGTTTCCATTTTGCGCGCTACTAATTTGGAAGGATTTTTCTGCTAAAGGTCATTCTGCCAAGATCTGAGCAAAGATATTTATTCATAATCGTCCATTTTCTTGTTGAGACACCGTCCAAGATAGCGATCACAAATTGGCATCCTACTCTCCTCATTTCGCGTGCTCTCTCGTTTCTATGACCGACGACAGAACGCGCTAAATAAAGAGAGTCGGAGGCCTGTTTTCCATTCCTTCCAAATATCATCAAGCAACTAATAACTTTCTTGCTGGCCTTCCAGCAAGCTTGCGGAGTTGGTCGATGAACTTAGACTCAAAATATTTGCGCGCTCAACGAAATAAACTTGTAGAGAACGGGAAAGGAAAGGCACTGGTCATCTGCCCCCACTCCCTCTTGAGAACAATGCTTGCCTTTTAGCTACTCTTGTTTCTTTCCTCCTCCCCTCCTCTACCCTTACCGAAACGAGTTCAGCAGGAAAAAAACAGACCAACAAAATGTCGACGTGAGCGCAAACAGATTGAATATTCTCGACAGAGAATTGAAGATACCTTCGACCGATGATTGCCCTTAAATTTATAATAATAATTATAATTTAGTAAGTATTTATCAAAATAAACGAGATGGGCAAGTCCGTCCCTCTCTCAAGAACAATGCCTCAGCTACTCGCTGTCGATGTTGTTTCTTTTCTCGCACACCGCCTCCTCCGCCCTCCTCACTCCGCACACTCTCTCGTCGGTCAGAGCTACGAGGGAGTGTGCCGAATGGAGAGAGCGCCGCGGCCCTCGACCCCCTTATACGGGGTGAAACGAGTTCGCTCCAATTGATTACCTCGCCTCCCCCACCTTCACATGCATGCATTGTCCCCTCCTTCTCCCTGTTCGTTCCTGACTCTCTCCATTTCGCACACTATCTCGCCGGACAGAGCAGCGAGATAGTGTGCGAAAACAGGAGAGTTACTGTCTCTCTCTATTTCGCACACTATCTCGCCGCTGCTCTGACCGACGAGAGACTGTGTAGAAAGATGAGAGTCATCCCTGTCAACTGCCTATTGTGATGATGAAAAACTTCTGGAGAGAGAGAGAGGGGCTAAATCGGGAAGACGGGGGGAGTTGACAAACGTCGACTCTCCTCATTTCTCACACTATCTCGCCGGTCAAAGCAGCGAGATAGTGTGTAAAATGGAGAGAGACACTCGGCATTGGTATGGTATCTATTGAGCGATCACTCCGTATTCTTCTCCCTTCTCTCTCCTAGCCGAGGCGACCGATGCTAATCTACTCCTAATAGAATTGGCATGGACCGAGAATCGTTTGGACTGGATTTGATCTACTAGCTATGATGAAACAATCAAGAGCTTGGAATTGATCAATGTTACCGTTGGAATGATCTTTCCCTTTCCTTCTCTGCGCCTCTTCTCCCTTAGCCGGGCGTGATTCTAATCTACCCTTTCTCTTCTCTCTTCTCTTTCTCCTCCCCTATTGCGCTGAGTCGCTATGTGCCGAACTTTACTACTCCTACCTTGCGCACATCGACCGTTCCATTTGGCGATTCTCTCTCCATTTCGCACACTCTGATCGCAAGAAACCATTTCCAGTTAAGCCAAAGAAGATCAAATCCAGTCCAAATGGTTCTAGATCAATGCCAATTCTCCTATATCTTCCGATGCAATCGTGGATCTGAGCGATAAGAAGATCACCACTTTACATTGCGCAACAACCGTTCGTTCCAACTCAAGCGATTTCTCATCTCCTCCCCTTATTTTTCGGCTCTCTCCACTTTGCACACTCTTGAATTTGTCCCTGATAGGAGGAGAGAGATAGTGTGGAATTGAGAGAGTCACAACTGCTCTGACCTATGATTGATTGGGTAAGAAAAGGAGATCTCAGAGTTGCCAGCTAGACATCGATCCAACTAGAGAGAGACAAGCAGCGCCTCTGCTCATTGTGCATGCTATCTCGTTGCTCTGATCGATACCTTGAACCGAACCGATCGAACCGTTTTGGAATGGACTTCATCTACTTGGACTTAACTGTAAAGAAATTGCCTTTCGGCTTTACTTTTGGAATGATCCTTATAGAATGTGCAGAAGGAGGAGATCTCAGATATACCAGCACAGTATCTGATCTCTAGAGCTACCGACACTAGCAATTTCGCATCCCCCTCACCTACCCATTTCTGTTCATTTTATGCGATTCGGTCTCACTGATTTCCCCTGGATAGTGAAGCCACTCAGACTCTCCTCAATTAGCCTGCTCTCTCGCTGATCAGAGAAAGGAGAGTGAACGCGAATTGAGGAGAGCGTCATTTGAAGCCTCACTGATTCCATTCCTCAGAGTGTTTGTTTGATCCCATTTCGCTGAGCGTGTGCGTGCCTCAGGGGCTATTTTCCCATTTTTGTTTGTATTTTCGAAAGTTCCGGCGCTCGAGATCTAAATTCGTCATTGATAATAGTGATCGCTCGATCTTCCGATATGCTAACCCGGTTGTTTGCCAAAACTTCGTCGCAAATATTATATAATCAGTACGATTTCCCTCTTGCTGTTTGCTTGAACCCAATTCGTGTTTGAACGTTTGATCTGAACCTCCGGACTTTATTTTCGAAAATATCTGCACTCGAATTTCTCTATCGCGATTATCATACTCGGCTTTCTTCCCAAGCCTCATCACTTCATGTTTTCAAAATTTAAATCACATCCTCGACGGCGCATTCATTTGTGACCTCGATGTTTTTTTTAAAAAAGTGTTGTGATTATCAATTTAATTTAAATAATTGCTAATATAATAAAAAAATAATTCAAAAACGCTTCAGGACCGGCCCCGATGCGGCATGGCTAGCCAGAACTTCGTCACTGATTGCTTCTACAACCTATCGACCGAGGAGCGGATAGACTTGTTCAAGGTTAATTAGTTAATTAGTTTAAAAAAAATTATTTTAAATAAAATATTAAAATTGATTAATTATGCGCAGTGCGCGCTCATTACTAATATCCTAAATGCCCTTGATCATTATGATGTTAGCTGGCGCCCAATCTAATGTTGTTACTATTATACTTTTTATTAATATTACTGAAAACATTACAATAAATAGCCTGAGGTCAGGGTTCAGGTAGGGTTGTTATCCATACATTATTACTGAAAACATTTAACTGGATAGATAGCCTGGGTTTGATGTGGACTTGGCCAATCAATAATGCTCAAAATATTACAATAAACTGCCTTGGGTACAGTTAGGGGACGCTCTGTCGCGGAAACTTGTCTTGTTACAAGTTACAGGGCAACACTAAGATCGAATAGCGCTCTCTCCATTGCGCACACTCTCTAGTCGGTCAGAGAAACTGAAGAGTGTGCAGAATAGAGATAGAGTAACTGTTCGATCCGGCACGGCAACACAAAGATGGCCGGTCGCGATTTCACGTAATTGCTCTTGTCGTTTTCGATGTTCGACCTCTTATCCGATTGATCGATTTTCTCTTTCTCCTCTAATTCCCCTGTCTCTTCCGCTTCCCCCTTTCGCCGATCATATCTATCAGACGCGCAGGGAGTGTGCGGAATGGAGAGTCAAATAGGCCAGAGAGGGTGAGAGAGTGTGCGGAATGGAGAGAGCGACGCGGCAATTGTTTCTTGTCTGATCATTGATTGCGCCATGTGGAAGAGTTGTTTCCTTCCTCGTATTAGTCGATGGTACGTATCTGCTCCTTTCAATTTCCTACGTCGAATTCGGTGCTACATGATGCGTTCGCGGAGGAAATGGTGGGGTTTTGTGTAGTCTTTATCCTAAGATTAGTATCCTAAAGATCTTAAGGCAGAGAATCCTAAGAATCCTAAGACATCATTGGCAATCAATCGACTAGACTTATGATACGATTGCGGAGGAAATGGTGCGGGTTAGTGAAGTCCTTAGTTAATATCCCAAAGTTAGTAGCCTAAGGCAACGAATCCGAAGGAGTTTTTTGATCCTCTAGGCACACGGTTCACGATCTGTTGCTGAGCTCGCAGTTCGCTAAGGAATGTCCCGCTCTTGCAAGCATTGCCGTGACGTATGTAGAAATGATTCAGCGAATTTCTCTCCTAATTGAACTGCAAGCTGGAATGTTCTCGATCTCCAAAAAGTTTTATGTCTTATATTGTTTATCGATTTCCTGCGCCTTCCTTTCTCCTTTCCACTCGATCAACTCGCGATGGAATAGTTCCGTCATTCGTCCTTCTTTTTCCATCCTCCTCCTTTCTTCTCCAGTGCACAAAAAGAGAGGCGAGGGGATGCAAAATATTGACAAGAGCTGTGCTCTCTCGATAGAAAAAGTTAGCGAGAAGTGACGGCAATGATGCGATTTGGAATGATTCTTGCCCTTTTGGAGTGGATTTTGCCCTTTAGAAAATCAGAGATTGAAAAAAACTGCAAAACACGAGACGCTCAAAGTGTTTCAACCAACTCTATCGATTAGCTAACTCATTTTTTTACGTCACTGTTATTGTAGCGAATAGAATCCTTTTGGGAGTCGGAGATAACATTGAATGACTATTTTAGCCTTTTTTGCTGCAAAAACAACAGTTGATGAGGAACTGTTCCGTTTCATGGTTGACCTGAGCGAGAAAAAGGAAGGAATGACAAGAAAAAATGACTTAAAATAATGATTTTATTATGTGACTGTTAGTGTTTGTCGGAAAAAAAATTGATGCGGAACTGTTCTCATGGCTGGTCTGAGAGAGAAAAAGGATAGAACTTATTTATTTGTTTTTATTTTTTAATTTTATTTTTTAGGAATTGACGATTAGGAGCGACGCGTGTCCAATGACCAGTGTCTCTATGGCGAACAGTGTTCGCCCCTATACGTGATTTCCCCCAAACTATCTAGCGGGGGGGGGGGGGGGGTTAGTGGGACTTCTTACTAATGGGCCAAATCACCTTCATCAGGGATGTGCAAACAATCGCAGCACTTCTCGTTTCGCATGCTCTCTCGTCGATCAGAGAAACGAGAGCGCATGAGACAAACCCCCTGATTCCGATCTGTAGTCGAACGAGATCGATCAAAGACACAAATGCCCTTGCGAAATGACAAGTGCGTTTGGCACATCTAGTAGTTATCGCTCATCTAACAAGCGCTATCGAATAGTCTTTTTTCTTCCAATACTCCTTCGAGAATTAGCTCACCTTTCAAGATGGTCAGTTAATAGCGCGGTTGAAACATAACCAAAACGCACGAATCATTATGGGCCTCACAAATATGGATGTCGATCATACGTCAAATGGGTCTAGACGATTCGAGAGGGCACATCGGCACTCGGGCAAGACCCATATCGGCGAAACGAGAAAAATAGCGAAAATCATGGTGAAAATCGATCATTTCGAGTAGACCATGCCGGAAAAGTTGTTTGAACACATCGGCAGAAAAATCAAGGCGAGACATCATTTGATGTATGATTGTGGGCCTCACAAATATGGGCGCCGATCGACTTATGAGGCCGTTTGCGTTATAGTCGGACAATGTCTGGCACAGTGATTTTTCGGAAATTGGGGTGTTTATGTTCTCGGGAGTGCTGATCATCGTGGTGTGCTTCATTTTGCACCATCTCGATCGGTTGAGCCAGGTTGCATCCGGGCTCCACATCACGATTTTCCAATAACTCATCTCATAGGCCATCAAAGACAATGGAAATTTGGCAGGGCATGCTGGGAATTCTAATCATGATGATGGGAATTCTAATCATGTTTTTCGTGAAAATCCAGTTCTCATTTTTCAGTAGACACTTTTCGAATACAAAACGTTAGTGGAATTCTATTTTAGCGGATTTGGATGCGCGCTGTCCTGAGGATCATTTTTCGTATATATATGATGAGGTTTTCAACTATCATATTTTTGTTAGAATCGTTTTAGTGCATTCGATTTTGATGCTTCGCTGCGAAACTCGCGCATTGAGTGAGGAATTGAATGAGTTTTATTGTTGTTGTCGTCCTATCCTTTGTTTCCCTCACTCGAAATGATTGAAACTCATGTCAGTCACCACTCTAAATGCGAATTGCGTGGTGAAGAATGAAAATGAAGATCACAAAAATGATTGTAACAAAAATATGATAGTTGCAAACCCTATCATATTTATACAAAAAATGATCCTCACGATAGCGCGCATCCGACCCTGCTAAAATCGTATTCCACTAACGCCTTGTATTCGAAAAGTATCGACAGAAATATGCGAACTGAATTTTCACAAGCCATGAAAAAAACATGATTAGATTCCCCATCATCGATTACATGCCCTGTGAAATTTGCATTGCCTTTCAAAGCCTATGAGATGAGTTCTTGGAAAATCGTGATGTGGAGCCCGGATGCAGCCTGGCTCAACCGATCGAGATGGTGAAAAATGAAGCACACCACAATGATCAGCATCCTTGAGAACCTATCCGCCCAGATTTTCAAAAAATCACTGTGCTAGCGATAGTACATGATTGTTCGACTATAAAGCAAACGGCCTCTTATCACTATCACGGCGTTTTGCTGGCAACGCGCCAAAACGAAACGCCAAGTGCGCTTTCGTGGTGAGACCTTTGCGCACTCTCCCGCATTTGCATGCTATCTCGTCATTCCCCTGACCACTCTCTCTTCTCTCGCTCACCCCATGTAGAACGCCGTGACTATTTCACCTCTCCTTGGTCTGAAATCGGTCAATAAAACAGAATTTGAGAAAGAATATTAATGGGGAAATCCTTGTCGCTATCGCGAACTGAGTTCGCTGAGAAATGTTCTCTTCTTTGCAAGCTCTTTTGCTAATCGCTGTCGGTGTAAGACGGATACTATCATCTATAAATGGTCTCTAATAGAATTCACAATACGGGTCATTGTTTCTCTATTGCGAACACTCTCTCCAACCAGTTGAGTGAAAGGCGTGCAGAATAAAGAAAGAATTACGCGGATGTCGAACTCTAGTCTCTGCTCGAAACACATGGGAACATTGGCGGAGGGAAGGGGGAGTTCTCCTAATTTCTCTCGGTTCATTATGATTCACAATTTGTGACAAAGTCCCGATGATTCAGCGAATATTGCCTCTAATTGAACTTAAAGCTGAGCAATTTTTCGATCGCCCAACATGTTTTGACCCTTCTTGATGATCATGGATCTACGAGTCAATTCCAAGTCAATTTCAAATAATAAGAGTGCACAAATGATAGGGAGAGGTCTCAGCAATGATGATGATCATAATACGTGATAATTCAGATAAAAATTGAGCCGCAAAAAGGAGGGGGGTGCAGAATGGAGAGTCAATCATAAATCATGTTTCCGTGACGTTGCATGCAGTGGAAAGGACAGAACGTGACACGGACGCGCAAATATTTTCAACCCTCGACGATCTCGGTATTCGAATGAGGATAGTATTTCCGTTGCATTGGGGGCATTGTAACGCGAAAGAGATCGAGGAGATCAGAATGTTTTGATATGGACTGTATTTCTGTTTATTTTTTCTTCGGCGTCTTGGCAAGATTCCCTTTGAACCATCTTCGCACATTTGTAGCACACATGAAGCATAGTCTTTGATGACCACAATGATGACAGACTCTTTTTAGGCAAAAAAAAAAAAAAAATTTAAAAAAATTAAATAGATAAATATAATATTATTATAATTCCAGCGCCGGCAGGGTCTGCGCCTCGACCATGTCTACCGCACGTACTACGGATTCATGGCGCTGCCATTTGCTGGTGAATATTAGGGATGTAATTTGTCCTTTTGCTCTCTCCATTCTGCACACTATCTCGCCGGTCAGAGGAACGATAGAGTGTGCCGAATGAAGAGAGTTAAATACCGAAACGACATTAGTAGTAAATATGTAAAGGATGCAAGAACAAATTGAGCGGTTGAAACCACCCTCTCGTTCAAAAAAGTGAAAAACCAGGACGATTCGAATATTGGTCTCGTACGGAAGGATGATACAGTACTCTGAATGCTACCGTAACCCCTACCGTACCTATCATTCCAGTCCTCGGCATCATCCTCACCACGTGCTTCATCGTCACCGTTTACGATGCGATAAAGCGGAAGCGAGTGTCGAGAAAGTAAGATGATTGAATGATCTTTGGTCTTTGATCTTTGATCTACCCATTGGCTCAGCCGATGGGCATGGTGTCTGACTGGCATGCCGACGCAGGCAGGTTCGACTCCCGCCCGCAGGTGATGTTTTGCAAGAGGCAGAGAAAGGCGCGCGCCCCAACCACTAGTCCCCGACATGCGTTCCCGGCGGTAGGCCGCCCTGGCCTAATGGGATTGACTAGACTCTCACGAAATGAGTGACGTGGAGGGAATAAACAGAGATTAGCACGAAACTAAAGCGCATGGTATCCAATGTTCACGATTTGTATTGTTATTAAAAAAGACGCGAGGAGAGGAAATTTCTTCAGATTTATTGCTTGCTTCTGAAACATAACATGTTTGCGATAGCTCTGGAATCTCTCTGATCTCTGATCTCAAATCTTTCATCCATGGTTTTGACCTACCATTGACTCCCGCTAAACTAACGTGGCTTCCCTCTGACCTTATAAGATGTTTTTATTCCGAAAAAGGAAGGAAAGAATTAGAGATTCCCGATCTGATCATTTATAGCTTGCCTCTGAAGCATAACCTGCTCGCGGCGTTGCGCGAGATCGCTTTTACGCACATACCCCATAAACTAATCATTGACCTCTGATACTTGATCTTTGATCTCTAATCTATCCAGATGCTACATCCTCCTCCTCAATCGGGCGATAGGCGACGTGCTATCGTGCTCGATGGTGATCGTTTCTTGCACGTACGTCTTCTTCTCCAAGGAGATAAAGTTAGTTGATCTTTGGACTTAGATCTTTGATCTCTGGTCTTGAACTCCCTCGATTTGCAAAGGTTATACGGTGATAGGACTTTGAGAGCGTTTTCATCATGAGTGCAAATCTCGAATGTGGTAGGTTTCAGATTCAACTGGTAAATCGCACGCAAAAGCTTTCACTAATGACTGAGAGAATCTCAGTGTCTGTCCAACAAAACAATTTGTAAAATTAATGCGTGATATTTGCACCGGTATCAATCTCTAGGCACTAATACTACAGGGTTGAGTACGTTTTTCAGCTCTCTTGATGTCTCGTTATCCTTAAAATCGGCTTTACCCGTTTCCCTCGTTTCGCACACTATCACAATATGTTAGTGATCTAGAGAGGGAATCAAATAAGGAGCGACATCCTCTTTATACACAGTCCCTCGTTTTTCTCTGACCTGCGAGAGAGCACTCGGTGATGAGAGAATCAGATTTCCCCCCTCACTTTGTAACCTTTTTTTCTCTTACGGGTGAGAGTAGAGAAACCGTTCGATATGACACGATAGTGTGACTCTTTTATGCACATTATTTCCTCAGTCGGATACCTTATTTAGTCACACATTGCGCGCACAAAAAAACGCGCAACTCGTGAGAAGACGCAGTTCATGGCATTAAACATAGGGTCGAGAAAAACATTTAGATAGGGACAAGGAAGTATGCGAAATTCTCCCCGTTTCTCTGACCACCTAGAGAGTGTGCAGAATGGAGAGAGTTGCTATTCGATTTGACAACACTGTTTGACACGTTGCTAACAACACGAAGATCACCTAGAGACCAGTGGGGCTCTCGAGATGTGTTTTCTTCTCTCGGCTATCACAGATTGAACCAATTAATCGCGCAAGTTCATCGAAACATGTCAATATGGAAATAGTTTGATTGTTCTCGTGTTTTGCGCATGCAAAGCCAATCAGATTCTGTGTTTACAAAGACAACATAGTTTCGAAATTGAGATTCAGAAGATCAGAGATCAAAGATCAACTTTCAGCCGCGAAGTCCTAGTGCTGTTGGAGATCTTCTTCGTGGGATCCTTCTGGAGCGGTACTGTATCGTGAGTTATTGATTATTGATTGGTGGTTACGGTATCGATTATCGAATCGTGGTATCAATTGATTCAATGTTATTAAGTAATCTGTCCATCGGGTACGGATTATCAATTGGACGTACTGTGTAATAATAACTTATGCCGAGTGCTTGAGACACACCATAACTCTGTAAGGAACGAGGGGGGAGAAACTGTTACACCAAACTAGACGAACAATGTGTCTCTCCATTCTGCCCGATTTCTCACCGATCAGTACTGGTGATTTCAAATCGGACAAGAACCTCCTGAATTCGCGTACTCTCTCGCCGGTCAGAGCAGCGAGAGAGCAGGAGGAATGGAGAGACGTCTAGACATGACACTCCACTAAAATGTTGTTTACCACCGAGCACTTGTTGTCTAGAAAATCAACAAACTTCCATCTTTGGTCATCTAATTTCTCTCGATTTTTCACGTATTCCGGTTTGACATCATATGAAACATTATGAATTGTATTTTAGTTTTCTCTCCATTCTGCACAATATCTCGCTGGTCAGACAGACGAGGTAGAGTGCTGAATGGAGAGGGCACTTTCGATTCGGGATCACTAATTGAACTCCAGCAGTGCATGGGAACACTATCTCGTTGAAAAGAGGAAGAAGAAGAAAGAAGGAAATCTGAGATAATTGCTATAGAGCATATTTCTTAGTGAGCACTTTCTCTAACCGACTAGAGTCCATGCGAAAAGGAGAGGGTTCAGCAGTATTTACTCAATTTCAACAATATTCCCTGCATATTTGCGCTGTCCTTTTGTGGTTGGGAAAGCGTTGGACTCTCCGCATTTCGCACGCTCACTCACCGGTCAGAGCAGAGAGAGAGCACGCCAAACGAGGAGTCTTCTCAGTTGTGAAGCCGCGCAATCCATTAATGCAAATAATCCAGTGCGGGTGGTTTTATGTAAGGGAAAATCCGAGAATAGACGAAAACACGCTTTGTTGGTACACCGAAGTGGAGTGAGAAGAGGAAAAATCAGAGTAGGGGGATCGAAGAATGGGATGAGTTTCATCCTTCACTTTTTAGGAGAACGAGTCTCGGTGAAACTGATTTCTTGTAAGAGAGCAGATCGGTAATTTTGTTCCACCCCCCGGAACCGTTCCTCTAGCAATGAGAATCCTCATTCCATACCCGGGTGGTATGTGGGTCTTGGTCCCGTAATAGACAATATACCACTTATTTGTCATTGCTACCCCGACACAGGGAGAAACATGATTTTCAAGGTAAAATAGTCGAAAAATAAAATTTTCACAACCGATCGAGATAGACTCAATTTCTTTTATGCGTTTATTTAGGGGTGCTCTGGTGGTCTGAAATAACTGTTCTGATCGATTACTGTCAGAATAAAATAAGATCAGATTTTTCCTAGATGCAATTTTTCGACTTTTTTCATGATCCCGGGTTCATAGTCATTTTCCGGTCAAAAAATCAAAATCCCAGAACTATCTGACTATAGGTGTTTCCGACGTATTCTTATCCGCAGTTGTCGAATTTTCATATTAGAGCTCACCAAAATGCAAAAGAATAAAGTTACACACGAAAAACTTTTGAGTTTTAGAACATAATTTTTTTCTTTTGCATGTTTGAGAGCTTTAGTATAGAAATTCGACATCTACGGATAAAACTACGTCGGAAACACCTATAGTCAGATTATTCTGGGATTCTGTTTTTTTGACCAAAAAATGACCATGAACCTGGGATCATGAAAAAAGTGGATAAATTTCTCTGAAAAATCTGATCATATTTTATTCAGACGTAACTTTTTGTGTAGAATTAGATTTTGGATGTTAGAGCTCATCAGAACATGAAAGAAAAAAAATATGCTTGAAAAACGGTCGAAATCGAGCATTTTTTTGAGATATTCGAATAAATAACAAATTTAGCCTCGATCGCCGAATCCATTTTTGAGAGATTTCGATGCAGAATTGCACGGGCTACAAAACGTATATAGTGGTCACTGGTAGTTTTGGCGAAAATTGGCAACTTGATCCAAAAAATCGAAAGATGATGTCAAAAAACTAAATTCCGCAATGAGCAGTAATCGATCAGAACAGTTATTTCAGACCACCAGAGCACCCCTAAATAAACGCAAAAAAGAAATTGGGTCTATCTAAATCGGTTGTGAAAATTTGATTTTTCGACTATTTTACCTTGAAAATCATGTTTCTCCCTGTGTCGGAGTAGCAATGACAAATAAGTGGTATATTGTCTATTACGGGACCAAGACCAACATACCACCCGGGTATAGAATGAGGATTCTCATTGCTAGAGGAACGGTTCCGGGCAGGGGCTGAAATGCTCCAAAATAACCGAGCCGGTCTCTTAACTCGGCTATTAAAAAAAATACAAATCGTATCATTCGGAAACTCTGAGACTAGACTACAGACTAGAGCCTCCAGTGATCAGGGACCAGAAAATATCCGCCGATCTTCTGTAGTGTAGTGCTGTACTCTAAACTAGATCAATGTCGCGAAGGGAGATCTCAACACACAATACAGAGAAATATAGATGAATCGTTAAACAGAAACTAGCGAACAGGTTCGTCATGTAAGAGATCTTCTCTTCTTGAGAAAGTCAGCGGTAGCGTCGCCGGAGAGTGTGCAAATCAATCAATAAATGTATCATACCAGGCAATAATGCTCAGATGGGGATGGGTCGGTGGTAGTCATCGTGGGTTGCATTCCACCAATTTTCGCCAATGACTCGCTTCAAATCATCTCTCCATCGTACTCGTGGCTTTCCCGGTGGTGTGCAAAATGGAGAAATCAGCTTTCGACCAGGAAAAGATGGTGAGCGGAATAACAGTATTCCTGTCCGTATGACTCATCCAAGTGATCCACTAGTGATTGTGAGATAGGAAGGTATTGCCCGAAGAATCTCTGATGATCAATCGGATCCCGACTCTCCTCTATCCGCGTGCTCTCTCGTTTCTCTGACCGGCGAGAGAGCAGGCGAAATTGGGAGAGTGGGCTCCGATTTATCATCATTACTAATCTCTTCGATGTACTAGGCTGATGCATAAGTTTTGGACTTTTTTCATTGTTGAGTTTGATAGACTGGCATTCAGCCGAGAGAGATCATGGAGGCATCTTACAAATATATCATTTAGGGATGGACTTTGAATTATTAATCATTATCTCAGATGGTTTCCTTTTGCATCGGTACTTGAGATATTTTCATAAGTCGGCATCACAAAAATACTCAAATTTTACAAACTTTTCCAAACCGCCCGCTCTCATCGGGAAAATTTTCGCGGGGTATCTATCATACATAAATGGGTATCTAGTATCATTGTCTTCGGAATTCGCTTGAGATCTAGCGTCCACGATACCTAGTTGAGTAGTGACGACTCGAAAATCGACGTGAATTTCATATTATTGATGCTTTCAACAATTGATCTCAATTTTGTATATGAAGAGCGCCAAGTGTCTAGTGAAGGGCGCTGTATTTTCACATGTTTCGTCCACAATATCATAGAAAAGAATTGACTCAGCGTTGGTTAAAGGTCAAATAAATTGAAAATCTGATAACCATAAAATAAGCAGAAAATCGCTGGATAGTGGTCTGAAAGAATTTGTGCCAGATGGATGTCCGCGAAAACTGCACTCTAATCGTACTGTGAGATGTGCCAAAAGGGTCAATCTTCAAAATGATTACTGAAATTGATCCATAAGCTTAACCCCATAGGCAAGGGTAATGATGGAAACCCGATCCTGACATTCATGAATCGACCGCATTTGAAGACTCATAATGTTCATGTCCAGAGTGCCGTCAGCATATCAAAGTGCGCGATCGAAAGCACATTAGATGCACTTCAAAACGCCCCTATACTCACTTGATAACTTCCATTTATAAAGAATTTGTAAACACTTGAAGAAAAAAAGTCCTAAACTTATGCATCACCCTGATATCCACGTAAATATCGGAATCGTCGCCGATTTGTTATGCAAAAAAATTGAAGATCAGATGAGTATCAAGGGGATCATTTGAATGATGGAAATTTAAGAGAAGACGGTGTTCGATCGATAGGTCAAGGCAAATAAAATATGCTAAATATAAAAATAAATACCATTCGTAATTTAATTAATTATAGGTACGTGGCCCTCTCTCTGCTCAAACTCTTCGCTGTCGCTCGGCCCTTCGACTACAGGAAATGCGTGACGATGAAGAGATGTGTCCATCTCATTATTATCAGGTTTATTTATTTTCATTTATTTATTATTTATTAAACTTAATTTGAATAAATGTGAAGAATGCATTATTGAACGAAATTCGGAGAACTAAACAGATGAGTTTCACAGGGTTCATTTGACAAGAAGGCATCGGCCTAAAATCGATGTCTTGGTGATCGGTTTAGTTTTAAAAAATCTATAATATGCTAATATAAAATAACGAATATAGAAACAATATAGAAATAAGCTTTGACGATTCAGACACATTGCGTTTCATCTTTGTCTAGTTTGGATTTATCGAAATGTGAGATCATTTACCAGTGGTGTTGTGTTTCACAGATCTCATTTGATAGAGACGAATCTGTTTGAAACTGATATTGACTCGCCTAGCTTAGCTTCAAATAAATTTTTCAGCTGGGCAATCTTCGCTCTCATCGTGCTCTACTCATTGACGCTCTCTGCAATGGTCAAGGTAATTAATTTATTAATATAAATTAGCAAAATATAAATCAATAATTAAGGTGCCATTTCTCAATGAGCTCACGCAGTGCAAGATGGAGACGTGCTTGAGGTAATCGTTTTCGCAAATTTTAAAGCCTTCGAAATTTCGAAAATCTTACAGATTATCGCTCTTCTAGGTAGCTCAGATCCCTTGGACTGATTCTCTCCATTCAGCACACTCTTAAGGGATCCGAGCCTTTGCTTGAAATGCCAACAATAGGGATGAATTATTAAGAAATCGTGCTTATTCCGACAGTGGCTAGAAAGTGTGCAAAATGGAGAGATCAGCTCCCCGAGAACTGGCAAATTGCCAGTGGCAATGACAATGAGTCACGACATTTCTGAGTGTAATAATCGCATAACTCGATCGGCATTCCATTGTGACATACTTAATTGGAATGTAACGCAAAGTGCAAAATAAAGATAGAAGAAATAAGAAAGGGGCGAACGGGAAAACTACGAGTAAGCCAACTCGAAACGGTTTGATGTGTCCTAAAACAGTGTCCTAAAAGGGAGAACCTGAAAATGTGGCGTTCCCTTGATTCTGAGAGAAAAAAGGAAAGATTAGAAAAGCCGTCTAGAGAAATAGAACGGATAGAGAGCAGGGCTAGGAACAGAAAAAAAAGAGAAAAAAAACAGAAAAAATGATGCTAGCGAAAAATTCTACCGTTAAACCTATGGCTAATTATAGCTTAAAATGTGTGTAATTTCATCAGTTATCATTGCGCCAAATCTTAGAAAGGCATCTCTTCATTTCGAATTATGGCAAGATTTCTCCTGAGCAAAGAAACAGAAAATTTTCTGTTTTCAGAAAAACAGAAAAAGTGCCGCCATTTCTTTGAATGATGTGATCATGATCTGATTTTTCGGCATAGAGTCGGTGTAATAGAGTCAAATCTAATGACATATCAAAATCGGAGGGCAAAAGACAACTTTTCCTGTAAATATCATTTTCTTTTTTTTCTGGTCCCAGCCCTGATAGAGAGAATATGCAAAAATGCTGTCTAGATCACGCGATTATATTGTAGGAAAACAATAAATCAATATTTTCAGGTTCATGTACCGGTCCCGCAACTTCCTCACCGTCGTACTGTATCTGTTCACGCTGGTCGTCTTCGGAGTTACAGGTATTGATATTATTTTTCAAATTAAGATTCCCAAACAAATCATTGGACTGCTTTCCAAACCAAACACATAGTCATGTTGAAACTCATTTGATTTCGAGGCCAGACGGTCAATGGAAAAATGTATTCATCTCCTCGTTCGAAAGGCTTCACGGCGTTCCACATGGGGTGACCGAGAGAAGAGAGACCGGTCAGGGGAATGGCGAGATAGTACGCGAAAGTGAGAGAGCACGAAAGAGGTCCCGACGGGAAATCGCATTGGCGAGTTGCCAACAAAACGCCGTGGACTTTACTTGCCAGAATCGTGTACGCTTCGTCAATACATTAGTCCTGATCAATTTATAGTTTTTTTTCACTCACCTGCGAAAGTGGGTCTTATCATCGCGAAGTGTTTCAGAAGAAATTCATACCCCTCTTGAAACTTATTTGATTTCGAGGCGAATAATTAAGAGTTAATCCAAAAAACAATAAGTAACCCCCTACCGAATGGATTTCCTTGCCAGAATAATTTCCCCTTCGAGCATCAGCCATTGAGAACCCACTCCCCATTAGAGTAGTCATGATCGATTTATCTTCTTGTTGCTTTCCGACTCTAGAGATGAGTGACAATCATAGTGAATCGTCTCAGAAGGAATTCATTCCCCTCCTGAAACTCCTTTGGTTTCTTGATGCTCGGTCCTATCAGTACCGTACTCTCTCGCCCCAAATTGATCGCCCTACAGTAACCCTCTCCTGATTACAGTACCCTGATACCGATCGATTTACTACAGTAACCTTCCCCTGATATCGATTGGCTACCGTAACCCTCCCTTTCATTACAGTAGTCCTGATCAAGCGGGCGCAACGCTTCGTCGACTCCTTCAAGAAAGGCCGCTCCGTGAGCACGGATACGGTCAGAAAGGTAGATGCATGGTATATTTCTGTAGATTACGGCGACGGTCAGTTATCAATTAAATCGATCAGAGCTGCACGGTCTTACTGTATTAGAGTTATCGATTGAATAGCTTTGAAACTCAACTGCATGTTATCACTGTAGTCTAGAGTACGGTAGCCGCCAGCTTTTGCTGTCTACCGTACTGAGCGCTGATTAAGGAGAAGTCGAAGGAGCTCAATAGCATGTAGTCTGGTAGCGTTTCCGGATCAAACAGTGCCTCTCTCCATTCTGCATACTCTCTCGATGGCTAGAGAAACGAGTGTGCAGAATGGAGAGTGCTACTAGTAGATCTGGCAACATGTCTGGCACTGCAGTGAGTCTATCGCTATAGAAGCCTGCATTCAGTAGTATCGATCGATACCGTATACTTAATATATACAGTACCCCAAAACCATTCTGTCGGTCGCTAGATTACTCTGAGTATCGATCGCTACCGTACTCTCATTACCGTATCCCTACTCCTTCCATTGCAGACCTCTCGCTTCCCCCTCTGGAAGCTGTCGCTGAACGTGCTGACATTCGCCGGCCTGAACCTCTTCTACGTCGTATGGTAAGCGATTCTTTGCTAAAGAAGATTTATCATTCATTGATCGAGAGAGTGTGCTGAATACAGTCCATTTGACTTTCTATAAAAACAAGCCCAAAGATCAACCCCTAGATCAAGTCCAACCATCCACTCCAGGTGCGTCGGCCTGCTCGTCAACCGCAATCAGTGCTTCTACATGAGGAACTACACCGAGGTACGGTAGTCTGTGATTTCCTATTCGACATGCAACCGTATCGAGAAGTATCTCTCTCCATTCTGCACACTTTTTTGTCTGTTAGGAGAAGGACTATTCGATCCGGTGACAGATATTCTCTCCTTCCTTTGCTCAATCAGTGCTTGATAGGGCAGGGTTACGGTAGCGATAAATCAATCGATAATTACCGTGTCAAAACCGTATCCATTCCAGTTGACGCGCGTCCTCGCCTTCGTCAGGGTCACTTTGTTGATCCGAATCTGCGTCGACCCGATACTGTCGTTCGTGACGGACTTCCAGGTACTGTAGGTTACGGTATCGAGTGGGTTACTGTAGAGGAATAAGCGGAGGTCATGATTACCCATGGACAGATCGATCGATAAAGTAGGAATACGGTGATAATCATGTGAAGTTTAGTGAATCGATAGGATGGGAGTATAGTAGCTTGTCGAAGGTACGGTAGTTTGAAAAATCGATATCTCAGGTGCGTCGTGGCTTCCTCACGCTGATCGGCGTGAAGCGGAAGATCACCTTCTCCTCGTCCCGAGGCATTTTCGTGGTGAGACCCGCGATCGATTGCGTAGGGTTACTGTAGCTAATCGATACTGTAAGACTACGGTAGCCCATAGATGATTAGAGCTTGTTTTTTGATAATCAGTCGATGATACCATACCCGACTACCGTACTCAAACAAACAATAATCTTTCTTCAGCGCACCAACACCTCACACGAGCACATGGACAATTCCTCCGACGGTCCCTCCTCTCAGCCGGGGTCCCGCAAGGATCTCTCCCGGAAAATCGATAATCGCCCAACGAGCCAGAAGAAGCTCTGCCCTCCGAGCGCCGCCGAAAACGGAACTACCGTAACCTCGGAAGTTACCGTAACCCCGTCCTCCCCGGTCCCCGAACCGCTGCCTACCGTATCCAGCACGGTGATCACCGTAGCGACGCCCGACGATATCGAGCGACAGCCGTGATACCGTAGCCCCGACTACCGTATACCGTACTTCACTACAGTATACCTCCTACGGGATATTATCGATTAGCTCATTCATTCAGTATACTCAGACGGGCACCCTCGTTTTCACTCTCGTTTCCTGTGTAATCTCACGCAATCGATTGCGATTAGGGTTGATGATTCTCTCCATTCAGCACACTTTTTCAGAGAGTGTGCAAAATGGAGAGGGACAAGTTGGACATTCCTAATTGTGATTTCCCCCGAGCCATTCCAGCTAGCTAGAAACTGATTGTAGCCTCTTTTCCTTCCGTCCGAATTGATCTCACCCGTGTCCTTGCCTATGATAAAAGATGAAGCATTTAGCAGAGAAATAAAACACATGATTTACTATTGTTACCGGATCGAATAGTGCTCTCTATTCGACATACTTTCGTTAGATAGAGAGAGCGAGGAAGTGTGCAGAATGGAGAGAGTTTTTTTTTCGGAATGGAGATTCGATCCTGTTTCCGATACAAAAAAAAGTTCCGATCAAGCAAACAAGCCTCAACTTGTTATTCCTCTCTGCCCCTCACGCCAGCCTCACCAGAGATCCGATCCATTGGCAGCTGGCAACAGAGTCGAGTCGCTCGCTTTTCTAAGAGAGGCGAGACACGAAATCCCATGGCCACTCACAAAAAGGTCAGCAACATCGAGGTTTTTGAAGTACATTCAGTATCTTTTGGATTATATTACGTCCCGATATTAAATTGAAGTGCGTTCTAGCGGTTGGTCTTTGAGTGAGATGTGAAACATTAATATCTAGGGCTCTCAAACCAGCAAGAGGTCTAGACAATGAATTTTTTTTAGCAACATCGAAAACCCAGGAAGCACTGATTTGCAATGATCCCTCGTGATTTGTGCTATAGACGAAACGCGAATATCCAGGGTCCACCCAATTCCGCAACACGAGCACATTTATCTGAAATGTGCGGTTAATTTAGATTTTTGAGAATACGTCATCATTAGGACTCCGATATCGCTAGAACATTCCTGTCTCTTCAATGTGTTCACATGATTCACCAAGGAGTCAAAAATTATTATTTTTTCCATTTCCACAATGAACAGATCAGTTGACTGATCAGCGCTAGAGTTGTCGGGTTTAGGACGAAAGTTGAAACAGAAAGCAACCGGGTCATCCAACACGCCAACTAGGGATATCGCAACCGTTTTGAGCTATCTCCATTCTGCACACTAGCCAAAAGAAATAAATTTTTCTGGCACGGCGAAATGATGTACATGATTCACCTTTTTTTTAAAAAATTTACATACTTTAATAAAAATTACATTTTATCATTGTTGAAGGCTTGGACGAGGAGACATTGATAGCGGTTGGCCTTAGGGTGAGATATGCATTGCATATTATGCAATATGAATATCTTTTACTCTATGACCAACAACTCAAGATCTCACTAAGAATTTGGCACATAAGTCTTTTCCTGAGAACAATTAATTTATACTGATCACATTCTATTTTGCACCGTGGACGAAACATAAATATCCATGGTCCGCACAACTCTCCAACACGCAAAGCATTCATCTGATTTGTGCTCGCGCCGCTGTGATTTATGAAAAAGGTAAAACAAGAGCAACCAAAGTTGCTCACAAATGGTTCATATCATTCAGAAACGACTGACAAGAGATTGAGATTTTTGTAAATTTATTTTTACATCAACCTGGAACCGGGTGTCCCATAAGTCTTGAGAATTGCTCCGTAAATCATTGTTGCGCAATTGAATGCCCCAATTTCAAAAATGCAAATTGTAAACAAACTATTGCATCATGCTGACGTCGAAGGGGTATTGGCATTGCATCAGTTTAGAATTTGCCACAGTCATTCTAGTGATGGAGACTTATCACGATAAACGCGCTGTCTTACTTTATTCCTTCCTCCTTGGTCGTACATCCAAAGAAGCTCATGCGGACCTGGTGCTTACGGATGGAGAGGATGCCACTTCCCTTGCTACATGCCATCGTTGGTACACCCGCTTCAAGAAAGGAGATTATAACCTCGATGACCAACCCCGATCCGGTCGCCCAATTTCTCGCAAACCCACTCGAGTTCTCACTGCGCTGAAGAAGGATCCGAAGAAGAGTGTGCGCATGTTGGCGGCAGAGACTAGCACTCCCAAGACCACCGTGTGTCGGACCCTCCATCGGGCGGGAAAGACAACGAAGCTCCCCCAAGTCATTCCCCACCTCTCCCCGGCACAACTCAAAAAGCGAGTTGAGGTGTGTCGGGAATTACTCTCTCGTAGATCGAATCTGCGATGGGTAAATTCCATCATCGCAGCAGATGAGAAGTGGATCACATACTCCAATCCTGAGAGGAGACTGCAATGGTGCGACGTGGATGAGAAGCCCGAGCCCACCCCGAAGAAGGAACAGCACGAAAAGAAGGAAATGTTGTTTTTCTTCTTCTCCTCCCTCGGTCCCATCTATTGGGAGGTTCTCGCCCCTAACACCTCGGTCACGGCCGACCTCTTCACTCAACAACTGTAAGAGGTCACCATCAGGGTCCCTCCCGAACTCATGAGCGAGGGGAAATCCTGTTGTTGATGGATAATGCCCGGCCCCATCACCAAGACCAAACTGGACGAGCTCAATATGGAATGGCTTCCCCATCCACCATATTCCCCTGACATTAGCCCTTGCGACTACCTTTGTTTGCGCTCACTGTCTGACTTCTGCAGGGGAAGGAAGTTCAAGGACCGAGACTCACTCGTTCGGGCATTCACCGAATGGATCATCTCTAAGCCTCCCGAGTTTTGGAAGAGAGGTGTTAACACCCTGCAAGAAAGATGGAGAAAGGTCGAGGGTTCGAAGGGGGCATACATTGATTATTGATTATTGTAAACTGTTGAAGAAATAAAAAAAAATTAAAAAAATAAAAAAAATTATCAAGACTTATGGGACACCCCTATATTATTGATCAGAGATGAACCTTCGGGATTTATGCGAGCGGTTAAACAGCAATTGTCAAGGCAGAATTATGGTCCGGCCAACTGGCAAAAGCTACCACTAATCTACCATGTTCCCTCCCCAACACGCTAGTGAGTAGGGATGGTAAAACGGCTGCGGCATAACGGCGCCGCAACGCGAGGGGGAGAGGGTTGAGATTGCGGCATTGAGATTGCGACGCCGCATTAGCATAGAGGCGAGTTTCCCTGCGCGAAACTCCGCCCCCTCTGATACCGCTCCCCCTCCTCTCCCAAACTCGCCTGATCTAGCGCCCGCTCTTCTCTGATCTGGAAGTGAGGGAGAGGGAGAATGCTGCGCCGCAATAGCTTACGGCGCCGAAATCCCTCCCCCTCCTCTGGCCTCGCTATTGCGGCGCCGCAATAGAAAGAGCGCGGGATTGCGGCGCCGAAAGGCCGAACTGCCAACACTACTAGTGATGCCAGATCGAATAGTAGCTCTCTCCATTTTGCACACTTGCTCGTCACTCTAACCGACGATAAAGTGTTCAGAAAAGAAAGAACAAGTCGATTGTCTTGCGATATGTGCTCCAATTTTGTATGCCATTCATTAATTGAGTTAATTGAGTTTTGAATCGCGAGATGGCCATATACAAATTGATCAGCTATAATACCGATTGATTCTTTGCGAGAGGTGAGACATGAATTTTTTTGGTAACTCAACAAACATTTTACATGATTCAGAAACACCTCAAATTCAATTGAAAGCCGCCCCACGTCAGTTCAAGAGCGACATTAGAGGGAATCCGGAGCCGTCGATTTGGAAATGCACACCACAGAACCTATGGCGACTATTATCAATTATCCCTTATTCCGAGACCGCATTCTACGCGAGACGGGTTAGAAAGAGGCAGTTCGGTCCCTCTCCCTACCCTCCTGATCGCATTTTATATCCCGTCTCGTGTAGAGAGCGTCGCGGGCATTAAGTCGCTCTCTCCGCCGCTCTCACAGCTTTCACGCTAGAGGGGAACATCTGCAAAAATTTCGCCAAACCTATTTCACCCTAATGCAATTTTTGCACGGGGTTGAATCGACGTGGCCCGTACACATCAGTTTGCAAACCCCATGTACTGCGTGAGAGATCTGCTCGTTAGCACAACAATCGTAGCAATAGAAAGTTGAGATACTCTTACACCGACTTTGAGATGAGCAATGTAAAGAGTACACGAGAATTCTATTGGTCAACGTTACTATCGTTGGGTTCCGAGCAAGTGGCGAAACATGAACAGTCAGGGTCCGTTCAAACGTAGGAAAACGGGCAGACGGGGCTGCAGCAGCTGCAGGTGTGGAAGGAGCGGGAGTCCGATCTAGAGTTCTCTCCTTTCTGCACACTCCCTACACGGTGAGATTGTTTGCAGAAAACAGAAAAGCGAAGAAACTGGAACGACCTCCCTAATACATAACAAAGATAATAGCCTAACAATGCTCGTCATCTCAACTTTTTTTTTATTTTTTTGCATAGGGAAACACCATGTCATTGATTATCCCCGCGTCGTTAGATCTTAGGTGAGAAGTGAGACTAGAATTTCCCGGGGTCATTCAGAAAAGGTCAAACATTTTACGTAATTCAGAAACTCCTCAAATTCAATTAATTTTTCGAATGCTGAAAACACTACGACTGATCACAGATCGGATTTATGAAAGAGGTGAAACCGGAAAAACCACGGTCGGCATTTCGCACGATTCAGCGACTATTATTTCCGTGAATTTCATGAATTTCTTTGATTTACATTTTTCAAAAACCAACATTCATCCCGATCGGATTTAAACTCGTCGAGAATTATCGATTTTTCGATTTTTTTGGCAAATTTTGGACCACATTTTTTTTATAGTGGGATACGATATACCTTTTTTATTGCATTTTATGATAGAGTGAACTAGTAGCTAACTATTGTTAAAGAATTTAAAAAAATCGAAAATGCAAGTGGAGAGAAAATAATTTTCAACTGTGCCTAACTGATGGCTTGAATTCAAATTTCTTTCACTATGTCGAGGTATTCGTGCGAATTGGAATAGTATGTGCATATTTCAATGTGTCATCATTTACTTATTCAGTTTATGGTGGAATAATAAGACTTTACCCAATCTTGAAAAAAAGTTGTTTTCGACCATCACGAGTTATGATTTTCCCGACACTTACTTTAACCAACGCAGTGATAGCACAGGCTCTTACTAGTAAAAGTTTGTAGTCCCGTTGCTTCTTCATCGAATCCATGTGATATGATGCTCTGGCACTTCCGTGCTCACCGTAATTTATTCACTCAAAAATGCAATCTGCAAAGTTTAGAATAAAAAAAAATTTTAAATCTTCAGCTGGTTAGTGCTTATTCTGTTCGTTATATATTAAGAGAAACATTCGATGATAGACGAACACACGGCAACCAGAGCGAAGACATAGGCAAAGCGAAATGCGTACCAGCTCATCAGGGTCAAATCAGGAACCGCCCGCGAATGTGAAATCCTACAGAAAGAAGTTGAGCCTGAATCACGATCATGCGGTGCAAAGTGCCTGAGCACCGGTAATATTACCCTGAAGGCCAAGCTCACTTTGCGATTCGTCGTTCCGGAACGTTAAAATCAGGAATTTTGAACCGCGCGATCGTGATTCAGGCACTTGCACTCGTTGCATTCAGGCAACTACGGCTGTTGCTTTTGTAGTTTGTTGTTTCACGTTTTTGTTCGCCCTATGTCGGTGTTCCGGGTGCCGTGCGAACATAATGAGCACTAGCAAGTGGAAGTTTGCGACTTTTTGAAAATCGCAAACTTTGCATATTGCGTTTCTTGAGCGAACAATTGTGGGTTTGCACGGAAGTGCCAGAACCCAATATCCCATGGATTCGATGCAGAAGCAACGGGACTACAAACTTATACTAGTAAGAGTCTGTGCTATCACTGCGTTGGTTAAAGTAAATGTCGCGAAAATCATAACTCGTGATGGTCGAAAACACCTTTTTCCCAAGATTGGGTAAAGTCTTTCTATTCCACCATAAACTGAATAAGTAAATGTTGAAACACTGAAATATGCGCATAATATTCCAATTTGCACGAATACCTCGACAGTGAAATATATTTGAATTCAAGCCCTCAGTCACTCACAGTTAAAAATTAGTTTCTCTCCACTTGCCTCTTTGATTTTGTTTATTCTTTCACAATAGTTAGCTACTAGTTCACTCTATCATAAAATGCAATAAAAAAAAGGTATATCGGATGCCACTATAAAAAAGCGGTTGTCCAAAATTTGCCAAAAAAAATCGAAAAATCGATAATTCTCGACGAGTTTCAATCCATTCGGGATGAAACTTAGTTCGTGTCTTAGTTTGTGATTGAAACGATTACGAATGAGCAAAGTCGATTTTCATACGGTAGTTTTTTTGAAACTTCCGTAATTTAGAGGAGAATGATCTAGAACAATAAACCAGCGGAGTCTATGCTACACTCGTCGAGTACTACCGCCAGGTAGAAATGAGGAAGGAGCGGACGAGGAGGTCGGTAAAAGAGATACGGCCTGAAGTGAAATTAAAAAATATATGAATCGTCTCGGAACCCTCTCCCATCTGTGTTTCACCTTTCGGACAAAAGAGAGTGGCATGAGTGTTTTCTAAAATCAATTACAGGTATAAAAAAATCAATCAACGCATTGAGATGACAAGAAGTGTTAGGCAATTGTCTATCGATATTTGTGCCCTGACCTTAGCTGCCGTCTTTACATAAATTGATTTTTGCATCAAAATGAGAATATGGCGTTCATTGATCAGTGTCGTGTCGGTGAGAACATAAATGAACGGGGCAACTCACATAATTCGGAAACACATCAAATTAGATTTTTTTTTAAAATGAACCCGTTGATCATATTTGGGACGTCATTTCGGATTTAACTCTCTGTAATCTACACACTCTTTCGCCGGTCAGACAGACGAGAGATACTGCAGCAGCTGCAGCCAGGTAGAAATGAGGAAGGAGCGGACGAGGAGGTCGGTAAAAGAGATACCGGCTGAAGTGAAATTAAAAAATATATGAATCGTCTCGGAACCCTCTCCCATCTGTGTTTCACCTTTCGGACAAAAGAGAGTGGCATGAGTGTTTTCTAAAATCAATTACAGGTATAAAAAAATCAATCAACGCATTGAGATGACAAGAAGTGTTAGGCAATTGTCTATCGATATTTGTGCCCTGACCTTAGCTGCCGTCTTTACATAAATTGATTTTTGCATCAAAATGAGAATATGGCGTTCATTGATCAGTGTCGTGTCGGTGAGAACATAAATGAACGGGGCAACTCACATAATTCGGAAACACATCAAATTAGATTTTTTTTAAATGAACCCGTTGATCATATTTGGGACGTCGTTTCGGATTTAACTCTCTGTAATCTACACACTCTTTCGCCGGTCAGACAGACGAGAGAGTGTGCTGGATGGAGAGACTAAAACCGAAACGAAATCATTAATAATGATGATCTATTGGGGTGTTTCAAAAGTCCTGTTGTTTATTTTCAAAAATCGATTTTTCAACTGTAAAGAAACCTATCAAATATTTTTTTAAAGCTGTCGATTCGGCAATACTTCAAAATGAATAAATATTTATACTTTGATAGTCCTCTCTTCCATTGAATAGCGCTTAAGCCGCCGAGCATTATACGATCACTGAAACACGAAAGGAAAGGAGGAACCAGGGAACGGAAAAAATCCTTTCCGAAAGTGCTCTGTGACTACAATTGATCAGTGCCGTGTCGTTCGCTTTCATGCGAGAGATGAGACAAGAAGGAACGGGGCCACTCAGAATATGTTGCACGATTCGGAAACACCTTGAATTCAATTTTTTTTAAAAATAAACCGGCCACTCCATTAATGGGCGCTCATCTCTTTGATATTTACCAGAACGATGAAATCGAGATCCCCCTGGTGTGTGAAAAGTGCAAAAGCCACTAACCCGGCGTATTCAAACACTATCTCTCAACCGCTCTCATCACAAAATACATTCCTATGGACGGTCGGGGTTCTCTATTCTGCACACTCTCTCATCTGACTGGCCGGTGAGATAATGAGATAATTTTTTCGCTGAGATAATTTTGAGGTGAGATAATTTTTTCGCTCATACTATTACGATTTTCAAAAATCGACTATAACTCGAAAACGAGAAAAGATAGAGCTTCGATTTTTTTTCAGATTGTAGCGAATCAAATTCTGGTCGCGTACGCGAGATTTTGGCCATTTCGGCTCTCTCCCGACCAGTTTTTATCGCAGAAACCGATTTTGGCCATTTTGACGTCGTGCCGTACCGGGATTCAGAAGGCTCTGATCGAAAAACGAAATCAACCAATCGATTCAGAATCAATAACTACCCCTAAGGACAACTTTTGAGCCTATGTTATGTTTTACCTGTTCCAGACCCCCGTTGGACCCTTGTTGATCCTAACACAAACGGCCTCATATCGCTAATCAATTGATCCCGTTATTTTTTTCATTCAAAAATTAATTGAAGTTGAAATGTTTCTGAATCGAGTAAAATTTGTGTGAGAGACCCGAGTGATTCTCGTCTTTTTTCTCGCTCAAAAGCAAACGACACGGCATCGATTAGTGCGATCCGGGCATTCAGGAAATGCAAAAATCAATGGACATTGAGATGAAGGTAAATGCTATTATATTTGCGGTGTATTAGTGATGCCATTCCGGTTTCTTATCATTCCATTCTGTACACTATTAGGGTGTCCGGAAAGTTTTTAGAATTTTTTTTCATAAATTCATTTCTCGCGTGTTTTGGCATCCTACGAGCCCTGATATACTGCACTGTATTGAGCAAACACTGCTCTTCTATTTTGTTACTAGAGCCATCCAAATCGTTATAGATTAATAAGAGTGGGACATGCAGACGAGACCCTACAAAAATCACCCCTTTCAATTTCTAGCATGACATGAGTTAAAAATCAGGCTATAATCTCTAACAAGTTGCGAGTCAACAATGAATCAATTGTGAACCATTCCGACCTCCCTAATCGAATTTCGTCATTACTACGAGACTCACGATTTTCCACACATTTTCCCAAAAATCAGCGAATTTTGACGGAACAAATGCCTGAAGTTATTCATAATAAATCAAAACAACAAATAATTATGTTAGAATGGTATGAATTGGCCGGGTTTCTTGAAATGTTGAAATTGACCTTTCAGAAAATTCATGGCCTTTCAAAGTTTTGATCAGTTTTCGCCATCTCTTATGAAAATGCATGTTATATATTTTTTATATACAGTACACATCTTTCTCTTACTATGTTCTAGATCCGGAGTTCCAATTGCAATCCACTATTGAGTTAGAAATTTTCAATATTAGTCTCCAAAAACGCCGATTTTCGCCTATTGCATCATCATTAGGTAATATAAGCGAGATCTGAAAGCGGAATAAATTAGTTCACCGGTACCCTCAATAAATGAAATACAATGATGTACAATATACCCCGCAATGTGAGAGAAATAAATAGAAGAAAAAAATTCTAAAAACTTTCTGGACACCCCATTATCTCACCGGCCAGTCAGATGAGAGAGTGTCCAGAACAGAGAACCCCGACTGTCCATAGGAATGTATTTTGTGATGAGAGCGGTTGAGAGATAGTGTTTGAATACGCCGGGTTAGTGGCTTGTGCACTTTTGACGCACCAGGGGGATCTCGATTTCATCTTTCTGGTAAATATCAAAGAGATGAGCGCCCATTAATGGAGTGGCCGGTTTATTTTTTTTTAAACATTGAATTCAAGGTTTTTCCGAATCGTGCAACATATTCTGAGTGGCCCCGTTCCTTCTTGTCTCATCTCTCGCATGAAAGCGAACGACACGGCGTTCTCTGGTTCCTCCTTTCCTTTCGTGTTTCAGTGATCGTATAATGCTCGGCGGCTTAAGCGCTATTCAATGGAAGAGAGGACTATCAAAGTATAAATATTTATTCATTTTGAAGTATTGCCGAATCGACAGCTTTAAAAAAATATTTGATAGGTTTCTTTACAGTTGAAAAATCGATTTTTGAAAATAAACAACAGGACTTTTGAAACACCCCAATAGATCATCATTATTAATGATTTCGTTTCGGTTTTAGTCTCTCCATCCAGCACACTCTCTCGTCTGTCTGACCGGCGAAAGAGTGTGTAGATTACAGAGAGTTAAATCCGAAACGACGTCCCAAATATGATCAACGGGTTCATTTAAAAAAAATCTAATTTGATGTGTTTCCGAATTATGTGAGTTGCCCCGTTCATTTATGTTCTCACCGACACGACACTGATCAATGAACGCCATATTCTCATTTTGATGCAAAAATCAATTTATGTAAAGACGGCAGCTAAGGTCAGGGCACAAATATCGATAGACAATTGCCTAACACTTCTTGTCATCTCAATGCGTTGATTGATTTTTTTATACCTGTAATTGATTTTAGAAAACACTCATGCCACTCTCTTTTGTCCGAAAGGTGAAACACAGATGGGAGAGGGTTCCGAGACGATTCATATATTTTTTAATTTCACTTCAGCCGGTATCTCTTTTACCGACCTCCTCGTCCGCTCCTTCCTCATTTCTACCTGGCTGCAGCTGCTGCAGTATCTCTCGTCTGTCTGACCGGCGAAAGAGTGTGTAGATTACAGAGAGTTAAATCCGAAATGACGTCCCAAATATGATCAACGGGTTCATTTTTAAAAAAAATCTAATTTGATGTGTTTCCGAATTATGTGAGTTGCCCCGTTCATTTATGTTCTCACCGACACGACACTGATCAATGAACGCCATATTCTCATTTTGATGCAAAAATCAATTTATGTAAAGACGGCAGCTAAGGTCAGGGCACAAATATCGATAGACAATTGCCTAACACTTCTTGTCATCTCAATGCGTTGATTGATTTTTTTATACCTGTAATTGATTTTAGAAAACACTCATGCCACTCTCTTTTGTCCGAAAGGTGAAACACAGATGGGAGAGGGTTCCGAGACGATTCATATATTTTTTAATTTCACTTCAGGCCGTATCTCTTTTACCGACCTCCTCGTCCGCTCCTTCCTCATTTCTACCTGGCGGTAGTACTCGACGAGTGTAGCATAGACTCCGCTGGTTTATTGTTCTAGATCATTCTCCTCTAAATTACGGAAGTTTCAAAAAAACTACCGTATGAAAATCGACTTTGCTCATTCGTAATCGTTTCAATCACAAACTAAGACACGAACTAAGTTTCATCCCGAATGGATTGAAACTCGTCGAGAATTATCGATTTTTCGATTTTTTTTGGCAAATTTTGGACAACCGCTTTTTTATAGTGGCATCCGATATACCTTTTTTTTATTGCATTTTATGATAGAGTGAACTAGTAGCTAACTATTGTGAAAGAATAAACAAAATCAAAGAGGCAAGTGGAGAGAAACTAATTTTTAACTGTGAGTGACTGAGGGCTTGAATTCAAATATATTTCACTGTCGAGGTATTCGTGCAAATTGGAATATTATGCGCATATTTCAGTGTTTCAACATTTACTTATTCAGTTTATGGTGGAATAGAAAGACTTTACCCAATCTTGGGAAAAAGGTGTTTTCGACCATCACGAGTTATGATTTTCGCGACATTTACTTTAACCAACGCAGTGATAGCACAGACTCTTACTAGTATAAGTTTGTAGTCCCGTTGCTTCTGCATCGAATCCATGGGATATTGGGTTCTGGCACTTCCGTGCAAACCCACAATTGTTCGCTCAAGAAACGCAATATGCAAAGTTTGCGATTTTCAAAAAGTCGCAAACTTCCACTTGCTAGTGCTCATTATGTTCGCACGGCACCCGGAACACCGACATAGGGCGAACAAAAACGTGAAACAACAAACTACAAAAGCAACAGCCGTAGTTGCCTGAATGCAACGAGTGCAAGTGCCTGAATCACGATCGCGCGGTTCAAAATTCCTGATTTTAACGTTCCGGAACGACGAATCGCAAAGTGAGCTTGGCCTTCAGGGTAATATTACCGGTGCTCAGGCACTTTGCACCGCATGATCGTGATTCAGGCTCAACTTCTTTCTGTAGGATTTCACATTCGCGGGCGGTTCCTGATTTGACCCTGATGAGCTGGTACGCATTTCGCTTTGCCTATGTCTTCGCTCTGGTTGCCGTGTGTTCGTCTATTATCGAATGTTTCTCTTAATATATAACGAACAGAATAAGCACTAACCAGCTGAAGATTTAAAAATTTTTTTTATTCTAAACTTTGCAGATTGCATTTTTGAGTGAATAAATTACGGTGAGCACGGAAGTGCCAGAGCATCATATCACATGGATTCGATGAAGAAGCAACGGGACTACAAACTTTTACTAGTAAGAGCCTGTGCTATCACTGCGTTGGTTAAAGTAAGTGTCGGGAAAATCATAACTCGTGATGGTCGAAAACAACTTTTTTTCAAGATTGGGTAAAGTCTTATTATTCCACCATAAACTGAATAAGTAAATGATGACACATTGAAATATGCACATACTATTCCAATTCGCACGAATACCTCGACATAGTGAAAGAAATTTGAATTCAAGCCATCAGTTAGGCACAGTTGAAAATTATTTTCTCTCCACTTGCATTTTCGATTTTTTAAAATTCTTTAACAATAGTTAGCTACTAGTTCACTCTATCATAAAATGCAATAAAAAAGGTATATCGTATTCCACTATAAAAAAAAATGTGGTCCAAAATTTGCCAAAAAAATCGAAAAATCGATAATTCTCGACGAGTTTAAATCCGATCGGGATGAATGTTGGTTCGTGTGGTCAGACAAATATTCTGTATTTTTTGAGATATCACTCGATTGACACGATTTTGAATGAGCAAAGTCGGTTTTCATACGATAGTTTTTTTAAACTTCCGTAATTTAGAGGAGAATGATCTAGAACACTAAACAAACACTATACTACACTCGTAGAGTACTACCTCTACACACATTCTGGGAGAAATCCATTTTTTTCACTTTGCCAAGACTATCTTCACTGGGTCAGATAGTCACTCTTAAGAATGACCCCTTGTTATTCTTGTTTCATCTCTCGCTGAAATCCCAACAGTGCGAATGCGGATAAATCATGGGCAGATTCATCCTCGAGGTTTAGAAGAGAGAAAAATGTAAATCAAAGAAATTCATGAAATTCACGGAAATAATAGTCGCTGAATCGTGCGAAATGCCGACCGTGGTTTTTCCGGTTTCACCTCTTTCATAAATCCGATCTGTGATCAGTCGTAGTGTTTTCAGCATTCGAAAAATTAATTGAATTTGAGGAGTTTCTGAATTACGTAAAATGTTTGACCTTTTCTGAATGACCACGGGAAATTCTAGTCTCACTTCTCACCTAAGATCTAACGACGCGGGGATAATCAATGACATGGTGTTTCCCTATGCAAAAAAATAAAAAAAAAGTTGAGATGACGAGCATTGTTAGGCTATTATCTTTGTTATGTATTAGGGAGGTCGTTCCAGTTTCTTCGCTTTTCTGTTTTCTGCAAACAATCTCACCGTGTAGGGAGTGTGCAGAAAGGAGAGAACTCTAGATCGGACTCCCGCTCCTTCCACACCTGCAGCTGCTGCAGCCCCGTCCGCCCGTTTTCCTACCTTTGAACGGACCCTGACTGTTCATGCTTCGCCACTTGCACGGAACCCAACGATAGTAACGTTGACCAATAGAATTCTCGTATACTCTTTACATTGCTCATCTCAAAGTCGGTGTAAGAGTATCTCAACTTTCTATTGCTACGATTGTTGTGCTAACGAGCAGATCTCTCACGCAGTACATGGGGTTTGCAAACTGATGTGTACGGGCCACGTCGATTCAACCCCGTGCATTTCCAAATCGACGGCTCCGGATTCCCTCTAATGTCGCTCTTGAACTGACGTGGGGCGGCTTTCAATTGAATTTGAGGTGTTTCTGAATCGTGTAAAATGTTTGAGTTACCACTAGAAATTCTTGTCTCACCTCTCGCAAAGAATCAATCAGTATTATAGCTGATCAATTTGTATATGGCCATCTCGCGATTCAAAACTCAATTAACTCAATTAATGAATGGCACACAAAATTGGAGCACATATCGTACATTGATTGCTGAATCTCAAGGTTACCTCGGTCTACTGATGCCGGATCTAATAGTTCTCTGAATTTTGCACGCCCCACGTTAGTCAGAGAGACAAGAGAGTGTGCAGAATGGAGAGATAAACAATTCGACCAGGTAAACCAGCGCTCGCGAAGTCGGTATTCGTGAGAGTCAATCAAGCTAGTCAAGCGGAGAACGCTGCACGAATCTGACTAGGGTTGGCTAAACGATTGCTGGATTGCGGCCCGCAATCGCGCGTCTCTCTCGCCTCTCGATTGCGGGCCCGCAATGAGAATTGCGGTCCCGCAATCCTCCCCCCGCCCAAAGAGCGCTGCTCCGCTCCCGCTCCGCCCGCCTCCGCCTCCTCTCTCAAACCCGCGCAGACTAGAGCGCGGCGGGTAGATGAAAGCATCTTTCCTCCTCGGATTGGGCGGGAGGAGTATTGCGGGCCCGCAATCGAGAGGCGAGAGAGGCGCGATTGCGGGCCGCAAAGCCGAATAGCCAACCCTAAATCTGACCAATAACTAACTCAATAAATCAATATCCTACTAATCGGCAGTGTGCCATCACTATCACTTCCCGTTTTGATTGTTGCCTTCCTTCATAATTTATTTCGGGGGATACTACAAAATGATCGAACATTTTACATGATTCAGATACACTTAACATTCAGTTTATTTTTGGAATCAGAACATTTAGATCTATTAGTCAGCGCTCGCAGATTTATGAGAGACGAAACCAGGATAAGCCGGGTATTCGAAACGTTTAAAAGTAGAGTTTTCGCATCGAATAGCGCTCGATCCATTCTACACACTCCCTCAATGGTCAGAGAAACGAAAGGGTGTGCAGAATGGAGAGAGCTACTATCGGCTTCACTACTCACAAGCGACTTATTCCCCGAGTGCCGTAACTATCTGTCAACCACACTCACTGACAGAGAATCGCTCCATTACCCGGTCGAGGCTGCAGAAGTTGCGGAAAGAGCGAGGAAGGAAACATGCGGAGAGACGTTTCCTAATATCGAGAACGACGATCTGAACTATGAGATTGCATCATTGTTAGGAAAGAAGAATATCGTTACGATATGCAACGTGCCACTTAGAATTCGTCTAATCTCGAAATTTGCATTGAATTTGTTTATATTCCAAAGCCATCCCGGCGAATTACTGATATGGTTTTGCCCTGTTATTCTTTGTACAACAGGTGAAACATGAAATTCCCAGATCCGCCAAAACCCATCAGCATCAAGAAATCGACCGAGTGCTATCCCTAGTGTTCCCTAATCGAATAAAAGCTCTTTCCATTCTGAACACTCCCTCCTCTCCGTTGGGTGTGCCGAATTGAATAAGCAATTATTAAATCCGGGAACTCTAGCTATCACCGTCCTCCTCTTCCTTCACTCATTAAGAGACTCACTCGGCTACACGATCTGGGCTGCAGCAGCTGCAGCAGCTGCAACAAGAGGAATGAGGAGGGAGCAGAAGAGAGAGAGGAGACGGCCTGAGAGATTACGTCATTATTAGGACACAACTACTATCACAAGCAAAATTCCTGGCACTGCAAAATGTATCACATACTTCAGCAAGGTTCTAAAATTGATTATTTTTGTTTCTGTACCAACTGCATACACTACTCGATTAATTAGCACACGCGCCGTCGAGTTTTCTCTAAAATATGAAACACGAACCACCGGGTTCACCTAACCTCCACTCGGCGGACGATATTTAAGCAAATATCGTCCGCCGAGATTTGATCAGCAACGTTTCATTGGTCTTAGTGCTGATGGTGAAACACAAACAACCGCGTCTGAACACAATTCATCGATTTTTTTTTTACAAATCTTGGTCGGAATCATCCATCGTTATTTGATCAGCGCGTTTGGATCTATTAGTGGCGTGAAACATGAATATTCATAGTATAAGAGAGGCGAAAATACACGTTAAATTCCTACCATTATACTTTCCATCTCCCATTCACCTGAGAAAAAAAATCCTTTCCGTTGTCGTGCGGTCAGGGATACAGCTCCTACAGCAACGGGAGGAGCCGGGAAGGAGGGGAAGAGAGGGGGAATCCTATCGAAAACGGGAACCTGAAATGTACACATATCATCAGAGCTAGGAGACATGCATAGTTTCGGTTATCGGCTCTCTCCATTGTGCAAAATCTCTCGCATCTTACTAGCCAGTGAGATGGTGTGCAGAATGGAGAGTCAACCAATCCGGAATGACATCCCTAATACATAGCAAAGAGAATACTATCTATTACACTGAAATTTCTCGCCATCTCAATATTCATTGATTTTAGCATCGCCTGCTGGAATCAAATTGATCAGTGCAGTTTCGTTCGCTTTTGTGTAAGAAGTGATACTTGAATCATCATAGCCCCTCACAATTTTTTTAATTGATTCTGAAACACCTCAATTCCATTTATTTTCGAATGAAAAGCTGCGCGATTAATTGATTAGCGCTTACATCTCCGAGATTTATAAGAGATATGAAACCGGGAAAACCCGGATATTCCAAATGTTCACAAGTAGGGCTGCCGGAACAAAATGAGAAAAAAAACAACTATACTCTGCACCAACATCAATAAACAACGTCGACATTTGATGCGTTCAGCAACTTTATGATTGCCGCTAATTTATTTCTGAAACTCTTTCTGAGACTGAGTAGCATTGCTCAGCATCCCGGCGTCGGTTTTTGTTTGGGAGATGAAACATGGATAAACATAGTCCAGCCACCTCGGGAACACAATTGCCATCATTTAAAAATGCGCCGACCCTATCCTTCCCTGCATACCAAGAGACTCACATACTTGGTCGGTAGGAGCTGCAGCACATGCATCAACTGCAGACAGATGAAGACGAGAGAGAGGAAGAAAGGAGTGGAGGGAATGGATGGAGAGAGGCGGAACAAGAGGGACTTCACGTTCAGAACCCTTCACATCTGCGTTTCAGCTTTTGTTCAAAAGCAAACGATACGAGCGCTATTCAATGTGTTTTTCGTTAAGGGGAGATAAACGGATAATGTATAATAAGGAAAGTGCGACAGATATGAAACAGAAATCCCAAAAATGAAAGTGCGACAAAAATGAAAGCGAGACAAATGTGAAAGTGAGACAAAAATGAAAATGCGACAAAAATTAAAGTGAGACAAATATGAAAGTGAGACAAAAATGAAAGTGCGACAAAAATAAAAAAAAATTCAAGCTCAGATTACGGTTGATTTTGGATGTTTTATTTAGATTTTTTTAATAGTTATAATTATTAAGACGGTATTTCGGTAATTTGCAAGCATTTTGGCCTCTGGCCGGACACGTTTTTCTAGCAATAAGAACCAGCAGCCCATACTTGAATGCTGGAAGGGTCTTGGGGCGATACACAAACCATGACTTATTTGTTGTTGCAGCCTCGAGGAAGGGAGTAACATGATTCTCGAAGTGAAATGGTCGAAAAATGATATTTTCTCAACCGATTGGGATAGCCGTTTGCTTCACTTTAAGAGTGACTATCTGACCCAGTGAAGATATGCGTGGCACTAGCCAAAAATCGAATTCGCTCTAAATGTGTGTGATAGTAGTACTCGACGATTGTAGCTCAGGCGCCACTGGTTTAGTGTTCCAGATCATTCTCCGCTAAATGGCGGAAGTTTCTAAAAAACTACCGTAAGCCAACCGACGTTGCTCTTTCGCAATCGTTTCAATCGAGTGATAAGTCAAAAATTACAGAATATTCATCTGATCACACACGCCAAGTTTCATCACGATCGGATTGAAACTCATTGAGAAAGAACGATTTTTTGAAAATATTTTCAAACTTTGCATTGTCGCTCGGTTCGTAGGTACCCGAGGTACTGTTTTTATTTGATCAATTAAAAGAGCAAACACACAGCTCTCTATAGAGTACGAACAAAGCAAAACAAAAAATAAGTTTTAGAGAACTTCGTCAATGAAAGCTGACAACTCGTTGAAAAGTCAGTTCGGATTGCGAAACAGAAAACTACCTGGTTGATTTTTTTTCTATCGTTACCAATTCCTCAGGCAAATCGTTTTGAATCTAATCCTAACAATTTTAGATCCTAACGTGTCATTATTAGATTCAAATGTTTCCTAATTAGATTCAAAAAAACTCCTAACTAGATCGCAAAAACTCCTAATTAGATTCAAATCACTTAAAAAACGCCTAATCAGATTCAAATGGTTCCTCATTAGATTCAAGAACGCAATTGACTTTTGAATCTAAATATAACATTTTTGAATATAATTAGAAGTTTATTTGAATCTAATGAGGAAACATTTGAATCTGATTAGGCGTTTTTATGTGATTTGAAACTAATTAGGAGTTTTTGCGATCTAGTTAGGAGTTTTTTTAAAATCTAATTAGGAAACATTTGAATCTAATAATGACACGTTAGGACCTAAAATTGTTAGGATTAGATTCAAAACGATTTGCCTAAGTCGGAACAAATAAATAGCTGCAGCTTTATTGAATTTTTCTACATTTTGCCCTTACATGGGAGTGTTCATTGTCAAAATGACCATTGAATATGATCACAGCCGAACCCCTAAACCTCTTAGTTAAACTTTTGATTCTACAGGTAGTACCGTTACTCGTGGAACGGTTGATTTGATACAATAGCTGATGATTTTCGCCAAAAGTGCTAAGCGCAACTATGTACATTTTGTAGCCCGTGTTCTTATAGGTAGAGAGGGCATCGTGTGTTCTAAGACGAATTTTCTTACATAAATGCTCTTCAAGGCTTTCGCGAGTATCGAGAACTGAAAAAAAAAAATGAAATGTGAAGTCGAAACATTGGACTTTGCAAAGTGTAGTAATCAATCAGAACAATTATTTTTTAACCTCTGAGCACCCCTAAGGTGAAGCAAAAGGCTATCCCAATCGGTTGAGAAAATATCATTTTTCGACCATTTCAATTCGAGAATCATGTTACAACAAATAAGTCATGGTCATTGCCCCAAGACCCTTCCAGCATTCAAGTATGGGCTCCTGGTTCTTATAGATAAACGTGTCCGGCCAGAGGCCAAAATGCTTGCAAATTACCGAAATACCGTCTGAATAATAATAACTATTAAACAATCTAAATACAACATCCAAAATCAACCGTAATCTGAGCTTGATTTTTTTTCATTTTTGTCGCTTTTTCATTTTTGTCTCACTTTCATATCTGTCTCACTTTCATTTTTGGGAAGAGTCCGAGATAAACAGATTAATGAACATCGACACAAAAAAGGGTTTGTGTGATATATGAAACAGAAACCACACGGTTCGCCGAACACGGTCCGCTTTCGCCATTCTGCACTCTCTCTTGTCGCTCTGACGGGTGATAGAGTGTGGAGAATAGAGAGTCCTATTCGATCCAGAATCCAATGTGACAATGTGATATTGACCTGCATCGCATTGATAAAATGTTTTTTTACATCAGAAAACAACCGTCCATTGATCAGCGCTGACACCTTCGGAATAATTGCGAAAAGTGAAACACAAAAAGATGGAGTAGAACTAAGGTCGTCCCAACTGCAATAAGCCACAACTAATTTACTATTTTCCCCACCCCCAATTGATGCCTTGTCGAATAATCCGATCTCCGCTATCCGCTATTCTGCACACTCTTTCGTTAATATGACCAGCGGTAGAGTGTACAGAAGGGAGAGACCACTATTCGATCCTGCAAGACTGCCACTCACTCCAAAATAATTTCCCGTTGCGTGGTCGACTCTGCAGCAACTGCAGCAGGTGCAACAGCCGAAGCGAGAGGAAGGAGGGAAGAGGGAACGGGGCGCCTCCTCCAGCCGACAAGTACAGCCAAAAAAATTGAATTGCTTTATTTTTTTTAAGGAAATTGGTGTTATTTTAACAGTATTTATGCACGCCGTTCATTCTATTTTTTAAAAGTACAAACAGCTCATCCTATTGATGAGCGCCCGTGCTACTCGATCTTGTGCGAATGGTGAAACAGAAATGAAAAGAGGGTGAAATATTTGTTGATTGGAAACGACTCACAATGTGATCGATCAGCGTACGCGCAGTCGGTATTCAAGCGAACAGTAAAACACAAATAATCGGGGTTTTTTAAACGACATCGTCGCAAGTAGTTCTCCAAATGCTATCACTTTTCACCTCCATAGTAGTGATGCCGAATCGAATGGTAGCTCTCTCCATACGGAACACCCTCCTTTTTTCTGACGAACTAGATAGTGTGCAGAATGGAGAGAGCAAACACCGAAACTACATCCAACCGTGCATACTCCCGTTTCAAGAGTAAGCTTATTGTTCAGCCACCACGATTTGTTCAGCCCCACTCACCAGGAACCTCGTATGGATGCCTGAAGCCAGGTGGAGAGAAGGAAGGAGATGAACATGGGCGGGATAAAAAGATCCACTCATTGAAGGATTTGTTGCAGAAAATAATAAATTCTACACTGTATTTCCATTTGTGTGTAAAGTATTCGCACTCAAGAATGAAGCGTTGACCAGTGAGAGCGAGTAAAATTCACTGATACAATAATTGTTCACGATTCAGCAACATTTAAAAAGATTATTTGTTTTTTTACAATCATCATGTTTCGTCTATTGATCTGCGACTGCTTCATTTATATATGTGCGAGAAGTGAAACAGGAATATCAAGAGTCTAAAATATAAAGGCAATAGCGAACGCTAAGATGCCTTGAGCCACATCGAGCACTAATATTGCCTAATAGTAATACCTAATACTTCACTATTGTACACCTGGGAGTTCATCTATGTTTGGAACCGCCGCCGGAAATCGATTGATTTGAGTCAGTAACGTCAGATTTTGTGCAACCGGTGAAGCAGGAATATACAAGGTCCGCCCTCTCCATTATGAAAACAATCTGGCCACTCGACCGATCGAGATAATGTGTCTCGAACTATACGGTCTACTCAAGGGTAAGGGAAGCGCACTTACTAATGATTCGGGAATCTCTCAAAACATTGTTGCTATCTGAATGGGCTCGAGACCGACGATTGTTCAGAGCCAAGACTTGGGCTTTTGTTCCATAGATGAAACATAGATTGGAAAGGTGCATCCAGTGCATAAGTGATGTCGTTTCGGTTTTCGACTCTCTCCATGCGGCACACTCTCTTGGTTCTCTGAATGGCGAGATAGTGTGCAGAATGGAGAGAGCCAACAATTAAATTACATATAAAAAAAAACTAGATGCCCCCGTTTCAAAAGTCAGCTGATTTCCACCACAATGTTTCAGCTCCACTCACCAAGAACCTCTTGTTGATACCTGAACTCAAGTGGAGAGGAGAAAGTGAAAAGTCACTGAAAGGAATTTTTGTGAAGAAAATAATACATTCTACATCGTATGAGCACTCTTTCCATTTGTTTTTCAGAATTCGCACTCAAGAGAGCGATGTACGCGCCGATCAATAAGAGCGTGACAAACTCATTGATATAATAATGTTACACGATTCAGGAACATTTCAACAGATTATTTGATTTTTTTTACAATCCTCAAGTATCGTCTATTGATCTGCGACCGCTCCATTTAAATATGCACTAGATGAGAAACAAGAATAGCAAGGGTATAAAAAGCAATAGTGAACGCTGTCTTGTGCCACCACTATCCCTTTCCACTCACCTCCAAAAGAACCTCTTCGTTGTCGGAGCTGCAGCAGCAAGAAGAGTGGGTCAAGAGGGGAAGAGAAGGAGCAGACCGATCGAGAAGGGCACCCAAAAATACTCACATTTGGAGCTAGGAGAAAAAACTGTTGCTTTTGAGCTCTCTCCATTCTGCACACCCTCTCTCATCTGTCTGGTTGGTGAGATGCGTGAAGAATGAAGAAAGAGCTTGAATCCGGAATACAATCCCCTATTACATTGAAAGAGAGGGAGGGCGAATCGAATAACGCGCTCTCCATTCAGCACACTCCCACGTCAACGAAAAAAAAGAGTGTGCATAATGGAGAAAGCTACTATTTGGCCTGGCATCACGTCACTCATCGACAGAGTCATAACGCAATCTCTCATCCGCACTCACGAAAAGAGAGTCACTCCATTACATGGTCCGTGCAGCAGCTGCTGCAGAAAAAGAAGCGGAAGAGGGGCAGAAGACAGGGAGGAAAGAGACGTTTCCTCCGATCGAGATCGCCAATCTGGAATTATCATGCTGCATCATTGTTAAGACGGCATCTCGCTAATTTGAGACCACTCCCCGGACACGTTTCTCTAGCAATGAGAATCAGAAGCCCATACTGGGATGCTGGAAGGGTCTTGGTGCTATGATGCTGAAACCATGACTTATTTGTGGTTACAGCCTAGGCGCAGGGAGAAACATGATTTTAAAGGAAAAATAGTAGAAAAATCAAATTTTCACAACCGATCGAGATAGGCTCAATTTCTCTTTTGCGTTAATTTAGGGGTGCCCTGAAGGATATATAATGTATATAGTGGTGTCCAGCACTTTTGGCGAAAATGGGTAACTTGGTCCAAAAAATCAAAATATGACTTCAAAAAAGTGAATTTCGCAATAAGAAATAACTGATCAGAGCAGTCATTTCAGACCTTCAGGGCACCCCTAAATTAACGCAAAAGAGAAATTGAGCCTATCTCGATCGGTTGTGAAAATTTGATTTTTCTACTATTTTTCCTTTAAAATCATGTTTCTCCCTGCGCCTAGGCTGTAACCACAAATAAGTCATGGTTTCAGCATCATAGCACCAAGACCCTTCCAGCTTCCCAGTATGGGCTTCTGATTCTCATTGCTAGAGAAACGTGTCCGGGGAGTGGTCTCAAATTAGCGAGATGCCGTCTTAACAATGATGCAGCATGATAATTCCAGATTGGCGATCTCGATCCAAATAGTAGCTTTCTCCATTATGCACACTCTTTTTTTTCGTTGACGTGGGAGTGTGCTGAATGGAGAGCGCGTTATTCGATTCGCCCTCCCTCTCTTTCAATGTAATAGGGGATTGTATTCCGGATTCAAGCTCTTTCTTCATTCTTCACGCATCTCACCAACCAGACAGATGAGAGAGGGTGTGCAGAATGGAGAGAGCTCAAAAGCAACAGTTTTTTCTCCTAGCTCCAAATTTTATCCACTTTTTTCATGCCCCGGGTTCATGGTCATTTTTTGGTCAAAAAGTCAAAATCTCAGAACTCTCTGACTATAGATGTTTCCGGCGTATTTTTACCCATGGATGTCGAATTTTCATACTTTTGTAGCAAGATGTATCAGTGGATGTAAAGATAAAGACAATACAAAAACGGTACTTTGAAATTATGCTAATTCTATGCGCAGAATCGCAGTGAGTATTTACATCTTGGACGAAATTTGAGCAACACTACATTAGCTTGTTAGCAAAAACGAACAAGTAGGCTAACGAGTAGAAATGTGAGTGAAAAGTTAAAAGTAAATATAAGAAAGTAGAGCAAGTACGGAAAGAAAGATATAAGACATGATAAAGAAAAGTGGCGAGAGTACGAGAAAGAATAGAAATAATATAGTAGGCGAACACCATTCATATCGCAATATCTAATGTAATCTTCTACGAAGGAAGATTCACAAACTGTTGAAGAAGGAAGTCAGTATCTTTAGTAGCTACTTCGAAGTAAATTTTCTTTTTCATCGGACAGTAGCGAATCTGCAATATATAACTAGCAGCCTGCGGCTGCTACGTTGTAAGCCGGGTCGCAAGCACAGGTTAACCATGCACCGCTTGCTTGCGAGTGGGGCGTATACCGTTGTGAAAAGCTCGTGAGGCTTCGAGCGCTCCGGAAAAGTTGCGATGTAGCCACTCCGTTTCGCTCCGTGGCTACATAGCAACTTTTCCTCCACGCTCTCAGCCTCACGAGCTTTTCACAACGGTATGCCCGAAGTATCCTAAAAAAAACTTATAAATGATCGTAAAATGTCAATTGGCACTTCGCCCGAGGCTCTCAGATGATTTTGAAGCCAGTTATGAGCGAAAATGTGAAGATTTCGATATGATGACTAAATCAAAGAATGCAAAATATGAGCATGGGAGGTCGTTTGGCACTTCTCCCGAGCCTGTCCGATGATTTTGAAGCGAGTTATGACCGAAAATATGAAAATTTCGTAATGATGACGAAATCGAAGATTGCGAAATCCGAGCACGGGAGGTCGTTTGGAACTTCTCCCGAGCCTCTCCGATGATTTTGAAGCGAGTTATGAGCGAAAATGTGAAGATTTCGTAATGATGACGAAATCGAAGATTGCGAAATATGAGCATGGGAGGTCGTTCGGCACTTCTCCCGAGCCTCTCCGATGATTTTGAAGCGAGTTATGAGCGAAAATGTGAAGATTTCGTAATGATGACGAAATCGAAGATTTCGAAATCCGAGCACGGGAGGTCGTTTGGAACTTCTCCCGAGGCTGTGCGATGATTTTGAAGCGAGTTATGAGCGAAAACGTGAAGATTACGTAATGATGACGAAATCGAAGATTGCGAAATATTTGTTGTAGGTGAGAAGTGCTGGCTTTGCTGAGTCGATTGACACTTCTCTCGAGGCTCTCCTATGATTTTGAAGCGAGTTATGAGCGAAAATGTGAAGATTTCGTAATGATGACGAAATCGTAGATTGCGAAATATTTGCTTTAGGATAAAAGCGCTGACGATTCTGAGTCGATTGACACTATTGCCGATCATTACGGACGAGTTTGAGCTGAATTAGGCGCGAAAAACGACTTATTGCGTAAGCATGACGAAATATTGCATAGTGATGACAAAATTGATATCGATTTTTGAAAAGCTCTTCGAGATGGTTCGAATGGTCAAGGACTTGTCCTCGGGCGATGAGTTTAAAGCGAGTTATGAGCAAAAAACGAAAGCGTGACAAGCATACGGACAAACAACGTCACAGACAGACAGACATTATGGTTTGGTGCTCTTTAGTAATATTCAGAATTACAGCACTAAACCCCGACAGTTTTTTTTCTTCGAACTTAATTTTTTTTTTCAAAATTCATTTGTTTTCGTACTCGAAAATAGAGGAACTAGTGCGCTCACATAAACCTACCTGCACACAAGCAGTATTCTTGATTTTTTTGAGCACGGTAGCGAGAAATGTCATCGCGACGTCGCACTCTCTCGCCGATTGAGCCTTCAGAAAAGTGCGTTCAACCACTTTGACCTGAACATATCCCTCAATTTCTCATAGTATGAATTGTACCGTCGCATACTTCCTTGATAGAATACATTCCTTTGGCCTATATTGATTGAACGAATTTCCTCACCTCATCAACGACTCCACCACCTTCTTTCAATCCAAGGAAGATTCGGTTGATACCGACGAAATGACACTGCATCCACCAGACCCACGACCTATATTCCACATCGTTTATCGACAAATGAAAAATAATATTGTTTTACCGTGACTCACCCGGTCAGATATGTATTCATCTCGTATTTAGTTTTATCAATCGTCCTGAAGTCCACGTAATTACCATCTGAAAATTGTATATTGACTATCTTAAAAGAGTATGATCCCATTTAATTAAGATTATTCACCCCCATTGACCGTCATCTCCCATTTTTTCCTACGTCAAATTTTTCCAAGTGTACTCCAAGCGCATCTATTTTTTTGTTTATATAAGGAAGTGTCAGATGTTATTTTCGCATCCCTCAACTAGTTTTGTTTTTTTGCAAATATTCAACATGTGAAGTGTTTGCGCAGCGCCGTGTTTTAAGCCATTTTGCAAAGATTCAACATGGAAAATCTTTGCTGAACAAGTTGCTGGATGCGAAAATAACCTCCGACACCTCCCTATATGGAAGACATCTCATCAATAGATTAATGATAGCATAATACTCACAGTGATCTACTGCCTTGATCTCTGCAGAATAAGTCAACTTGATCCTGCTTAGATCAGGAAGAATGAGGTCACTTCGAAAGACGCCGTTGTCTGTCTCCCTGCTATCCACGATATCCTTTCCAGCCTGCACAGCTATTCATGACAATATTCAACGAATGGAAAGCTATTTACTTGTTATTATATTCACTTCAAAATTAAACAAACAGTTGCGTTCATTCTATTCGACAATGGATAACCCACCACATGTTTCCTGCCATCGTTAACCTTTGTCATACACCGAGGGAAGTGGTGACCCCAGTAGGTCGATCGAGCGTCCCACTCATTCCTCGAGGCGAAACTGAGAAATAAATAAAAAGTCCTCGTTGGTTCAAGAATTACTCTATATTCAATATGGAATTACAATAACTGTGCTGCTTAGATCACTTGCCAGGCACTGTTTTTTTTTCTAAGTGAAACACAAATCAATAATCAAAATATAGCATTAAAAATAATACTGTTCTCATGAAAGACCGTAATAAGCTCATGTCCTTCCATCAACAGCTCCACAATCGTGAAGATAAATGATTCCATCTTGTTTGACTGCTACCAATCTCCACGTATCGTCCTTGTAGTAGGGAGTCTTGGCGATGGTAGTGAGAACTCCTCTACAGCATACAATCTCGGCCTCGCGAAATAACTGAAACAAGTGGATGAATCGCGTAATTCCTGGACAATGACGTTGTCCAACAATGGACAGCAAAGAGTGTATTGTGGAGAAAGGGAATTTTAACGGAATTGCATTAATCACAAGGATTCCCTTCTCCATGATGGAGTTGATTCACTAGTCAGCAGATTCCCTTTCCCAGCAATACAGACAGCGACTATGTCCATTGGGCACACTAGCTGTCGTTGTGTTGAAATGAACAAACTAACATCATAGTATTGATTTTCGAAGTACTGTCTAACCGATATGGCCCATTCCTGCAGTTGTCGCGTGTCGTTCGCATATGTTACTGGATCCTGCAAGAAATGCACGGCGTTCAATACGGGGCGAGCAAGAGAAGAGAGGGCGGTTAGGGGAATGACGAGATATTACGCGAAAGTGAGATAACACGAGGTCTCAACGGGAAATCGATTTGGCGCGTTGCCAGAAAAAAACGCAGTGTACTGATTGATATTCACTGGTTGAAAATCCAGTTGATCACAGTTTACATTATAGATTGAACAGACTTCACCTTAGCTTTGTAATTGTCGAATCCAAGGTAGAGGTCGAAGTCCAGCTTGGTATTCTTATCAGGGAGAGAAAGGTGGCGGATATTACTATTATCCGGTGTTGTGGTGAAGTCAGCGTGAGACTGAACAGTAATATATAACTAAGGTATGGTCGGAATAAAAAAAAAGAGGATGATTCTGACCGAGAATTCGCCGATTGGCAGTGGCCGAGTGAGAACAGGGGCCAATCCCTGGTAAAAACATTCGTGAGTCTCGACTGTGACTGTGTCCATTGAGGAAACTGAAACGAAAATTAAAATTTGAGGAAACTAAAACGAAAGAATTTATACAATTTGAAACTAAAATTTGATGTAACTAAAACGAAGGAATTTATCGAGAGTACATACTCGTTATTAACATCTTACGATAGTAAAACATTTTCTTATGAAAGAAATCGCGAGTTTCGAGATACTTAGGCATTTTAATTTTAAAATAGATACGATAGTTTTTTATATATATTTTGCCCAAGAGAGCGTTCTCACGACAAAACTAATAATTTAATCATCACTAACATCAATTACTGTAACTCCTAGCCGATCTTACGAATGAAATAGTGTGCAGAATGGAGAGAGATGCAATTACAAGATCTACGTTTACAAAATTACTTTTGATTTCTGAAGTTAATGAATGACCCTTTGTTCAGTCCTTCTCCAAACCTAGAATCGAAGCCGATAACAAGGAAAATCAAGATAATATTTATGGCAATGAGTACCATTGGCATTGCACATTACGAGTATTTTCTGCATGTTTTATCAGTATCGAACAGTGAAAGAAATCGAAAAACAAGAGCATAATTAGGAATGAAATTTCTGATAAACAAAAAATATATAAATAAATAAATTGCTGAGTGATGCGATTATAAAACAGAAATGAATATCTACACAATCTCATCTAGCAGTGAACACAATTCAATTGATTTCAAAGAAATTATTATTAAGAAAAAGGAGCAAACTCAATTCACATATTAATAATAGTAATAGAGATGGTTCAGCTGCACCTTATCGTCTTCACTCCATTTATGTGTTCTAATCCAAACGTCTCTCACTTCTCCAGCCTTCTTGAACAAAATGAGACATCCGTTATCGACGGAAGTCGTAAGCCCGTCCTCGAAGTGCTTGTAGAAAAGAAAACCCTCTCCGTAGAACTGAAATTCAGTTACTTAATAAATGTTTATGCTCGTTTTTGTTTTTTCGCGCGATACACTAAATAAAAAAATTAAATTCTCGGAAAGCCTCGTACCTCAACAGACTCATCCGCAGTGCGGTAGATCCTGGTCCAAATTTCCCACTTCTTCGATAGTCACTCCGAAACACTCTTTCATGAATGATTTCTCCATTCCTGGGCTCAGAAAGACAGTGAATTTCATCAGCTTGCATTCGCCTTTGAGCATGATCTGGAAATGTATTCTTACTTGACGAAAATTGAAGCGATAAATTTCTTTTTGAGTAGTTGATAAGATTGATAGAATATTTTCTACAGACGAGTTCAGATAAAAATTTTATTCTTTCCTCAATACAAGAAGAAGTGCTTTCGCTAAACGCGAAAGCGGTGATAACCTAATGAGCCAAATTTTTTAAAATAAATAGTCCACCTTGCGTAGAGTGCACAGATCCTGAGCGGAAACGAGGATGGACGCGATGAATACTTCTCTGATATTCTGAGCGATGTTGTGAAGAATGGAGAGATTGAGTGGCGGGAGACTCCGACGATAATTGCTCTGAACGACAACAAATTATTTAGTAGACCAAAATGTATAGCTGAATAATGCCTGACAACGCAAATTTGAAACATCATAGTTGGATGAATCAATTCTGCCACAAATGAAATTTGCTTATACCCTCACAGATGACCCCAAATCTCCTCGATTCGTGTGCTCAATCGCCGATCAGAGAAACAAGAAAGCATTCGAAAGGAGGAGAGACGGTTCCGATTTGTCATCACTAGTACTAACCCAAAATCTTAGATGCTCAGCATCAAAATTGGAGAGTGCCTCGATGATACGGAAATTGTGCTGAAGAATGCCATTAATTAGACGCAAAAGATAAACATGAGTCTCACCTCATTTGTCACGGTTTCAAAACGAATTTCCTCGACAGAGGTGTTGAGACTAAGTCTATTGAGTTCCTGAAACAACTAGTGGAAATCGCGATATCGGCGAGGTGGATCAATGACAGGATCACTCGGAGACTTGAGCAATTCCAATTCGTAGTGATTCGAAGTGACCTGAAATGAGCAAGTGAGTTAAAATCAAATAAATTTTGTACATCTAGCATAAATAAGAAAACTCACTTTAATTCGAATTTTGCACACTGTTCTTGACAGACAGAAAGAGTCCATCCAATCTCTTGTTCAATCGTAGTTTCATTCGACTTGGGAAGTCGAGATCCTCGAAGAAGCGAATGTGAATGTCATCCGGGAGATCCATGAAGTACGTCTGGAATCAATAAATCGATTATATCAAAATAATATTATTCATCTTTTTTTAAAATCTTCCTGTTCGTCAGGCATACAACAAACGTTTCTTCTACGTTTCGCTCTCATTTTTAATAATAATAATGCTACTAATTACAAACAAATACCTTTCCCATCTTCTCCATTCTATCAACGAGATCGGCAGCTGACTCTTGAGACATTCCTGACCTGAATTAGCTCGCATAAGAATGAAGTAGATAGAACATGAAATAAGCAGTGAATTAGACACAAAATGGACCAGAGAAATAGGCGAGTAGGTCACGCCAACGAAAGATCAGAGGAATGGAAGAGAGACATGTATGAATAGAAGGGAGTAGATCACGAAGGGAGACAACCTCCCATCGATCGATATCACTGAGCAGATGTCGTCACGAAAAGCACGAAAAAGACAAAATATAAACAAGAATCAATCAATGCCAGCCAAAGAAGTTGGTTCCAATGGCTGTTGCGCGATTCCGATCACTACGCTATAGGAGAACCTTCATTATAGCACGGGTGCTCAAAATCGCCTTCTACCAACATCTAAAATGCGCTAGGTGTGGACTCTGTAAGGACCGCGACCCGAGGTCCTCGCGTCGCGTTCCTTCTCCTCTTTTCATACTCTCTCGTCCGTTTTTGGAATGGCCTCAAACGCGCGCTTTTCAATTTGAATTGTTTGCGAAGCCACTTGTAGTTACTGCTTCTGAACCTCCGTGTATAGGTTATCGACATTCATATGAGCAATGTTTCTTTGATGCAAAAGAGAGAATCATCAATATTCGTGTAGTCATATGATTCAATGGAATTCCCCTCTCTATTCCGCACACTTTCTAATCGGTCACGGAGAGTGTGCTGAATAGAGAGAGAATTACAAATACAAGCGCAATGACTTGTAAAAATATTTTCATTTTCTGAAGGAAACTAATGATCCAATTTCGTAACACAAAATCGTACGCTAGAACAAAGAAGCAAGATATCATTCATGGCAATCATAACTAAGTTCATTGAACATTTTGGGATATTTTTTTAGAATACTTTATCAGTATCGGACAGAGATATCAACGGAAAGACAAGATGAATATAATTAGGAGAGAAACTTCAGATAAATTGGTGACTGTTATGTGGTAATAAAAACGAAATGAATGTCTAAAGAATTTCAACGAGCTGTAAACCTACTTCAATTGATTTCAACGAACTTTAAATCATGGATGAAAGAACAGACACAACTCTCAATTTAAAAATAGGAATAGAGGTGGTTCAGCACAATTTTATGTTCTTCCTTCCAACCTGCACGTTTCATCCAATCATCTCTCGTTTGACCAGCCTTCTTCGAGAAAAAGAGGTTTCCCGTACTGATGCGAGACACAAGCTCGTCCATACATGTCTAAGCCGCTGGTGTGCGCAGTGCCTGACATGTCAGGCACTGCGCACCCATGTACTGGGTTTCTGGGTCATGGGTTTTTGACTTTTTCAAAATGTCTCCAATCGTTCCCAAACTTCACCTACGGTACCCTACTGTAACATACCCCACCCAACGTTGGGGCTGTGTGCACCCATGTAGGGGGGGTCATGGGTATATGACTTTTTTTTTAAATGTCTCCAATCACTCCCAAACTTCACCTACGGTACCCTACTGTAACATACAGTAATCTACCGTAACCCTGACTACGGCTATCACGAACTGACTTTTTTTTCAAAATCGTTTTTAATCCGTTACGTTAGCTCAACTGCGTAAACAGTCAAGAATAGGGATCGATCGAATACATATCTCAATTCAATTTTATCATCAATTTATAATTAAACACATAGGACACAGGAACACACTCTGAGCTAACGTAACGGATCCTTTGAGATTTTTGAACAAGTTCGCATCCGGGAAACGGCCATGACTCAATTCAAAAAAATGCTAGAGCCAACCCAACTTCATTATTCAAATAAGGAGACAGAGAGAAGCATTTCTTATGTTGATGATATCATTCCATGATCATGCGCTGGATCAAGGAGGTAGATTTTTGAAAAATGTCATGTATCTTTTGAAAACGGCAATTCTCCGAGAATCGCCGAAAAGTGATTCAACTACGCACTAGTACCTAACACCACTCCAACAACCAGAAGAATCTGTTGTGAGAGAAAAAAAAAGCTCGACATTACGTCCGGAAATATATCGATTTCGACAATTTTTAAATTTTAGTTTTGGTCGGTGAGCTTCATCCGTATGCTTATTCGAAAGAGCAGACTCTGCTCTACAAATCATATGACAAGTGCTAAGAGCTCCGAAGTAATGGAAAGTAGTTTGACTTTTTAATGTCCGAACAGTCCTGAACATGGATGAGCTCGGACGGAGAAAATTCTAGCTAATTTCCGGGGCGTCGGAACTCGTAGATCCTGTTATATTATTTGTAAAGCAGAGTATGCTTTTTCCATTAAAATTACAACTGAAGATCTCCGACCATAAGCAACTAAGTTATGACCATTTTTATCAAACGTTTTCAAAACGATAGCTTCCAAAACGTGTCATCACCCGCGTTAGCCACTGACCCATTATTTGTGGATGTAAAGTGGTATAAATAATTTGCTTGCTGAGTTGTTCATGTAAAGATAAAACAAATTATGACAAAAAATTAATTTTGGAAAAAGTAAATTCGCGATGTGCAACTAGTTACTGTATTTTGGGTTACGGTATCATTTTTCTTACTTCCAGAAGCATGGCAAGGATGTTTCGCGATGTCGGGACTCGAACCCCCAATATTTGTTTTTCAGTGCAATTGCGTTAGCCACTCGGCCAAGATTTTCATTTGTAAAATTTAAATTTGAAAAACGCTCGACAAGATATCCATAATGGAGCAAAGAACCGAATTTTCAAAACGATTTTGAAAAAAGTCAGTTCGCGATGTGCAACTGGATACGGTATTTCGGGTTACGGTAACATTTTTCAGACTTCCCGAAGCTTGGCAAAGATGTTTGGCCAGGTCGGGACTCGAACCCCCAACCTTCGGTCTTCAACGCCAGCGCGTTAGCCACTCGGCCATGATTTTGATTTGTAAAATAAAAATTTTAAAAATGGTCGACAAGCCATACATATTGGCGCAAAGAACCGAATTTTAAAAACGATTTTGAAAAAAAGTCAGTTCGTGATAGCCGTAGTCCGGAGTCATATACCCATGACCCCCCCCCTACATGGGTGCACACAGCCCCAACGTTGGGTGGGGTATGTTACAGTAGGGTACCGTAGGTGAAGTTTGGGAACGATTGGAGACATTTTGAAAAAGTCAGCTTGGACATGTATGGACGAGCTTGTGTCTCGCATCAGTACGGGAAACCTCTTTTTCTCGAAGAAGGCTGGTCAAACGAGAGATGATTGGATGAAACGTGCAGGTTGGAAGGAAGAACATAAAATTGTGCTGAACCACCTCTATTCCTATTTTTAAATTGAGAGTTGAGTCTGTTCTTTCATCCATGTTTTAAAGTTCGTTGAAATCAATTGAAGTAGGTTGACAGGCACTGCGTAAAAAACCCCTCGCCGCCAGTGCTGGACACCTATGAGCTCGTCCTCGAAGTGTGAGACAGAAGCGAAAACATTTCCATAGAACTGAATAAAACCATTATGATCGCATTTATTTTCAGTTTGTTAACTGATAATGATAAGATCCCGTTTGCGTAATAGTCAGACAAATCTGGAGGAGTCTGGCACAGCCAAAAAAGTAGATTCTCCGAAACTTTGTGGTTCGTGGTTCTTAAAGGTGCTGATGATCATGGGCATACTCATTTTGCTCCAAGTAGCCCCGTTGGCTCCAGATGGAATGACGTCAAAATAGCATTTTATTTCACTTCTCGGTCATTTGGCAATGCACTTCTTAGCGAAAATTATTTCACTGCCAGCATTTGATGGCGATCAGGCCTGTCTAATTCAATCAATCAATCAATCAATCAATTTATCATATCAGGCAATTAGGGTGCTCAGATGAGGATGAGTCGCTGGTAGTCATCCCGTCATGCTGCGACTATGGGAAGGAGCATAGTGAAAGCGATGCTAAGCCTCCAATCCTCTAAGAAGCGTCTTCAAGTCCCTGACCCTGCTACTGGTGCTCTGTCTCAAGAGGCAACTATTGCTACGGTCCAGCGCTTCTTTGAGGAACTGTACACCCCCGGAGTGCACCTTCCCCTCGCGGTCCCTTCGCGCCCCCTCGATCCCCTCCCTCCCTTCCTTCCCGATGAGACCCGGCACGCGATGTCCCTGCTCAAGTGCCGCCACTCCCCTGGTTCGGACGGAATCCTTCCCGAGATGCTCTACCATGCGAAAGACCACCTCGCCCCCGTGATAGCCGACCTACTCAATCGCCTGGTAGCCGGAGATCAAGATCCCGATGGTTTGGCAGAAGCCATCGTCTCTTCTGTACAAGAAAGGAGACTGCACCAACATCGGCAACTTTCGACCAATCTCCCTCCTTACCGTAACCCTGAAGACCATGACACGTTGCATTCTGAAAAGATTCGAGGTAGTGCTTGAAGAGACTGAGTCGTCCACCCAAACCGGTTTCCGGTGCGGGCACAGCACCCTGGACAACCTGCACGCCATCAAGCAGGTCGCAGAAAGGTCATCGGAATACGGTATCCCCATCTACCTTGCCTTCGTCGACTTCCGCAAGGCCTTCGATTGCGTGGAATGGAGCGCGGTCTGGCAGTCACTCTGGTCATCGGGATGCCATCCTACCCTCATCCACCTTCTTCGTCGCATCTACGAGTCGTCTTCAACCCTCATCCGCGTCAACGAAGATATGGTTCCCGTCACCGTTCGAAGAGGAGTCCGCCAAGGAGACACTCTGTCCCCTCGTCTCTTCAACGTGGTCCTTCGATCGGCGGTGGATGACATCGACTGGGGAAGCGACGGGATTCGGATTGATGGAAGATACCTGAGCCACCTCGAGTACGCGGATGACATCGCCCTGATCGCCAAGTCTCGACCGGAACTGGAGCGGATGTTGAAGAAGCTGATGGAGGCATGCAGCCGCGTTGGTCTCGAAATCAACGCCTCCAAGACCAATCTCCTCACCTCCTGCACCACTACCAGAGCACCCATAGTCATCGGGAACCTGCTATTTGAATTCGTCGAGTCTGCCACGTATCTTGGAGGAAGAATCTCTCTTCCACTTGACCACTCAGACGAAATTGAGCACAGGATCAGACTCGGTTGGTACGCATGGAGTATGCTGTCCCACCTCCTCTCTTCCCGACTTCTTCCCATGAAGACCAGGAGGAGACTCTTTGAGAGTTGCGTCACCTCTACCGTACTCTACGGATGTGAAGTATGGGCCTTGCGATCGAGCGACAAGGAGAGGCTGTGTGTGACCCAACGGAAGATGGAGCGGAAAATGGTCGGAGTTTCGCTAAGGGATCGCTGGAGAAACGAACGCGTGCGAGGGATCACGAAACTGCGCGATTGGAACCAAGAAGGACTGAAACGGAAGGCGCGCTGGGCACTCAAAGTGCGAAGCTTGGATACGGATCAGTGGAGCCGCGCGACTACTGTCTGGACGCCCTACAACTGGACTCGCCCCTCGGGCAAGCCAAGAGTGCGCTGGAGAGATGACTTGACGCGAGCTATTGGCAAAAACTGGTGGAATACAACCCGTGATGACTACCAGCGACTCATCTTCATCTGAGCACCCTAATTGCCTGATATGATAAATTGATTGATTGAATTAGACAGGCCTGATCGCCATCAAATTCTGGCCCTGAAATAATTTTCGCTAAGAAGTGCATTGCCAAATGACCGAGAAGTGTATAAAATGCTATTTTGACGTCATTCCATCTGGAGCCAACGGGGCTACTTGAAGCAAAATGAGTATGCCCATGATCATCAGCACCCTCAAGAACCATGAACCACAAAGTTTCAGAGAATCGACTTTTTTGGCTGTGCCAAACATTGTCCGACTATAAGGCAAACGGCCTCATAAATCAAAATATGGAGAGAAAAAATAGAATCGCATCGTACCTCAATAGACTCATCCGTAGTACGGAAGATACTGGTCCAAATTCCGTCTTCTCGTTTCTTGACTTCTTCGATAGTCACTCCAAAGAACTCTTTCACGAACGACTTCATCGTTCCTGGTTCCACGCACACAAGGAAGGACTTCAGCTTGCATTCGCCTTTGAGCATAATCTGAAAATGCATTCTTACTCGCTGGTAATTTAAATGTTAAATGCCCTTTGAATTGTTGGCACTACGATTCACTGTTGTCAAAAACCCTTAGATTGATAGAAAGTTGAACTCGAGCTCCTTCCATACACTCTTCTGACGAGTTCTACTAAGAACGTATTAATTCACCAATTTAAAAAAAAGGGCCTTCGATAAATGCGAAGGGTTTGATCTCGATCGATTCGAGAGCTGTAATAAACCTAATGAGCAAGAATTTTTTAAAATAAATATTCCACCTTGCGTAGAGTGCACAGATCCTGAGCCGAAATGCTATTGATGAAATCTATGTCGATTTTTCCGATATTCCGAGCGAAGTTGTGAAGAATGGAGAGATTGATTGACGGATGAATCGACTGATCATTGCGCTGAACGAAAACAGATTATTAAGCGGACCAAAATTTTTAGATGAATAAAGCCTGAGTGATGCAATTTGGAAACGTCATGGTTGGATGAAGCAATTATGTCAAAAATAAAATGCTCATGCCCTCCCTGATGATTGTAAATCGGAACCGACTCTCCTCAATTAGTGTGATCTATCGCCGATCAGAGAAACAAGAGAGCATTCGAAAGGAGGAGTCTGGTTCCGATTTGCCATCTCTAATACTCACCGACAATATGCCTAGATGCTCAGCATCAAAATTGGAGAGCGCCTACGGAAATTGTGCTGAATAATGTCATTAATTAGACGCAAATGAGAAAAATGAGAAATGAGTTTTACCTCATTCGTATCGGTATAGAAAAGAATCCGATAGACCGAGGTGTTAAGACTAAGTCGATTGAGTCCCTGTACCAACTTGTGTAAACCGTGATATTGGCGCGGAGGATCAATGACAGGATCACTCGGAGACTTGAGCAATTCCAATTCGTAGTGATTCGAAGTGACCTGAAATGAGCAAGTGAGTTAAAATCAAATTAATTTTGTACATCTAGCATAAATAAGAAAACTCACTTTAATTTGAATTGCGTGCAATTTATTCTTGACACTTAGAAAGAGTCCATCCAATCTCTTATTCAATCGTAGTTTCATACGACTTGGGAAGTCGAGATCCTCGAAGAAGCGAATGTGAATGTCATCCGGGAGATCCATGAAGGACGTCTGGAATCAATACGTTTGAAGTAAATAATATTGTACCTTATTTTGTAAGTTTCCTACTAGATAATTATTATATTATTATAGATATATAACAAAAGCATCTTCTTGTTTCCGCATAAACTAGGATTAATAATAATAATAATAATAATATAAATAAAATTTCCCTTTCATCTTAACCACAAAACAGACCTTTTTCTCGGCGATGTTCAATTAAATCGGCACTGAGAAGCATTCCTCCATCAATTGATTCTTCAGTCGCATTTTTTTCTCGTCTCTCGATAGACACAGTGCAATCTTCTCGGGTTCTGGCTCGATTCTGAAGAAAATATAAAATTAATCAAGCAAGAAAATAACAAAAATACATTTTTTTAAATATATAAACCATACCTGGTTAGTACTACAGCATTCTGCGGATTCCCGTCGATGTTTTCGTGCCACTATAATGATTAAAATATTTAAGAGAGATATCAGTTGTAACATACCTTCAAATGTGCGGTCAGACTTCTCTTTGCAGAAGATGAGAAAGTGCAGTGAGGACATCTTAATCATGGAATTGACTATTTTGATATACCAAGAAGAACTGTCCATTGAGCTTTACAAAATTAACAAAATTGTTGGTTTCTTGGATCTCAAGCACGCAAAGCCTAGCGCCGATGTTCCATCATAGTCTCAAAGATATAATTCCAAATAGAGCCATAACACTCCGCTCGGACAAGTCGCTTTATTCTATGGAAAGATGCTCACTTGAACTGCTTCATGATTGCGTGTCCAGCAAGAACGTGCTCCTCCATTTGTTTCACTGTTTGAGCACGAAACGGGCAGTGGAGGCAGGGGAAAGGACGATTAGACGCATCACTTCTGCAAGAATAAAGATTAAGCCAAGTTAAATCGCACCATACTTGACATTAAACTTGATATTATTTCGATTCAATTCGAAAATACGCCTACTTGATGTTCGCAGCTTTACAAGCCGGGTTAGACGTATCCAACACTGGAGGCATTGGAGGCACCTGTGCATAAATGTATAAAAAGCAATGAAATATGTATTTTAAAACATGGGGGAAAGGATAACTGTGAGAAAGAAAAAGTTGATATTCATCGACCGATTCAAATCTGAACTAAACTGCGGAACACGGAACAACAATCAATAAGAAATTAGACGGAGTACAGTTGTGCGACGTGTATCGAAGTATTTAGCCAGGTAGAAAAGGGCCGGTATAACAACCAATCAACACGGCGTATCATGTGTGAGCTTCTAACTATGCCCCAACGTTTGAGGCGATTGCTTACAGTACACCTCGCTCCGCTTGGGAGCACCACTCAGGCATCAGGCCCGCGGGAACGTTTGAAAAAGGTGGCGGAGGCGGTTGCCCAAACTTACAGTAGTTAAAAGTATTGTAGCTACTAAATAGTGGCTCCGGTCGTGGTGTGGCAAATTTAAATTTCGCGCGTTCGCTAAATGCAGTATGTTAGTAAAAATTTCCACAGCTTAGTAAAAATCTCCGCAGCAGCACCAAGGAACAAAATTCTTCAAGCGGCGATGCAAAATTTTTGAGGGCGCTGATACGCCGTGATCGAAGAAAAGGAAATGCGACCTACCGTACACCTCTACCTTTACATCATCAATTAGCGCAACTTACCGACTTTCTTGAAGAATGAAAAAAAATGATGCTGTGTGATAGGTTGCTTAACAAATAAGATATCACTCGAGTTGCGAACTCGTAACCTTAAAAATGGTACATTCCACAAATAAAGTCCTTTATTGCTTACAATCGATTATTGTACCCTCTGAATTGCTGTGGATCAGCTATCACAAAAAGAACAGACACTGTAGATCAAGGAAAGTACAGCAAAACATTTGAGTGAGAGAAAATATCTTGCTCTACATCAATCTGATAATCACCAAAATTATAAAATATAGGTCAAACCCCCTCATAACAACAAAGAACAAATATTTTTTTTAAAATTAATTTACAATCTTAATTCCACAAGTCTTTGGCGAACCCTAAAGTACTCGTACTCATAGGAAGTTTACTCGCAAGCATGATGCTATCTCGCCATTCCCCTGACCACTCTCTGTTCTCTCGCTCACCCCATGTGCGGTCTAGATTAAATTATCATTTTGGCACAGATATGAAATTCCAGGAACGACAAAATGTATCACATAATTCTGCAAGAAATCGGAAGTAATGAATCATTTGTGTATCTCAGTCATACCTAATCAGCACTCACGCTGTTGCGTTTTGTACGATACGTGAAACAGTAACGTTACGGGTTTCGACTCTCTTCATAATGCACTCACGACCTTATCCGATTTATCCTTCGAAAAAAGAAACCGGGCCGTCCGTCGGATAAGTATCCGACGGACGGCCGGGTTTATCCTTCGACTATTTAATATCTAGAAAAATTAAAACTTGCACAAATTTCACGAAACTTCAATAGTGTAAAATTTATGAATGCGTTTTTATTGTCATTTCTGCTCATATCGACATTTTGTCGAATCTTTCTCATCGAATGTTCACCCTCAATGTGTTCAATATCACCCTTTCACAATGCTTTTTGTGAATCAAAAGTAGCAGAGGATTTAATTACGCATTTCGCAGTGTGGTTTTTGTTAAACTGACATTTTGAGTTGTGTATTTCCTCACAAAGCTCTCTATTTTAAGCTGCATGTTTGCTCATATCAGGAAATAGGCTACGAATCCCATTGGTTAGACTCTCATCCAGCGGAGGTTAGGCTAACCTTCTCAAAAGTTAGGCGCCCCATTGTAACAACAAAGCTGCGTGAACCTAAGCGCTAAGCCTAAGCAGTTCCAAAAATGACCAAGGATACTTTCCGGAACAGACTGTTTGTGTTTTCCCAACGCCTGGCTCTAGTTGTAACGTGTACCCTGAGTGGATGAAAGGCTCGTTTTCAGTCACGGATCAAAGCTAGAGATCAGACGAAATAAAGTAAGATATTGTTCTGGGAGTGATACGTGAGAAAAAAACGACATTCCACTACCATTATTAACTGCCAATATTTCAAACCGTAAACGAGCACAAATAATTTATTCTACGCCAAAACTGGGATGCGAGTAAGCGCTCATAACAGTGAAGTGTTGAGAAATACCAAACCGGAGCTTTATTGTTCAGAATAACCCGAAATATCATCGAAAAAAAACGAAAGAGAACACGTTCGATTAATTTCGTAATCGCAGTTGTTTTAGTATTGGGTACGGTAGTCCGGGCGTGTCAGATTTTCGAAGGATAAATCCGGCCGTCCGTCGGTTACGGACCGGTATTATGCACACTTATCTGACCGGCGAAATAGTGTACGGAATGTAATTTCACTAGATCAGGTGTCAATCCAATAAAATATATATAATATTGCCATCGAAATCACAACCCTAGTAGCCACACGGCGTTCCTGGCTATTGTTTCACGGCGCCAAAGAAGATTTCATCCTTTGACCCAGACACGTTGAAATCGAAGATCCCAACCCCTCCCTAAAATTAATTTTTTTAAATCGACCAAGACATTCAGAAAGTTGACAAAGGAATCTAAAGAAGATTCCATCCCTTGACCGTTGTTACTTGACTGGACTGAGATTCACATAAATAAATAAAATCGAGATGGAACGTGAACCCGATAGTTCGACCAAGAGCGCGTTTACACAACAAACTAGCAATTGAATCGTCAATAACATCAATTATCTCTTCGTCAATATTCGAACGAGAGAGTGTGCAAAATGGAGAGAGAGAGAGAGAGAGAGAGAGTGTGCAAAATGGAGAGGAAAAAAACCCGAAGCGACATTAATGTTATAAATGCACATAGTGTTGTCACACACCACGCTATTTCGACTATTTCCGTGTGCTCCGCGAGCGCGCACATGCATTTCCAACGCATTTTTGAGTATTTTACATTATATATTATACATTTCTAAATAGATAAGTCGGAATAAAATCGTCATCAGAATCGTTTAAAACAATGAACGAAAAGTAATTCTCAATTTCACACTTGCTCCAACGCGCGCAGCCAGATAGGTGCCCCTGTTTTGTGTCCGGTACGAATTAATACTATAATAGTAGTCATAGTTCTGGAGTGCATAAGGTAGAACTGTCAAGATTCGTGTAATCATGTGATTCAATGGAATGTCCCTCTCCATTCCTGACTTTCTCGTTGGTCACGGAGTGTGCAGAATGGAGAGAGCTACAAATACAAGTGCAACTGACTGCGCAATTACTGTTATTCTCTGAAATGAACGAATGATCCTTTGTTTAGTCCCTCTTGAAATCTAGCATCGAATCCAACATCCTATGACAAGGAAAGCAAGATAACATCCATGGCTAAGAGCACCATTTGAAATGCACATTTGGGATTTTTTCTGCATGTTTTATCAGTATCAAACAATGATAGCAACGAAAAGAGACCGAGGAAATAATAAGGGAATGGAATGTCTGATAAACAATAAAATCAATTAACAAATTACTGATAGTTATGCGATAATAAAACGGAAATGAGTGTCTACACAATCTCGACGAGCTGTTGACAAACTTCAATTGATTTCAACGAAATTATAATTTAAACAATGGATGAAAGAACAGATTCGATTCGATCTTTAATAACGAGAATAGAGATGGATCAGCTCAATTTTAGGCTGACCTTCTCTCTCTTGACCGGAGTTCTTTCACATAATAAGATTTCTAAATCTCGTATCGATGGAAGTCTCAAGCCCGTCCTCGAAGTGGTTGGAATTTTTGAAAACATCTCCGTAGAACTGAATAAAATTGTGATCGCATTTGTGTTTTCGGGGTTTAAAGTGAGTTTTCTTATTTATGCTAGATGTTTTCGGGGTATTTTGATTAATCAACTAACTATGATTAACCAAAATATAGAAAAAAAATCTAGACAAGGAATCTAGACAAGGAACTCGATAGAATCATCTGCAGTACGGTATATTCTGGTCCAAATTCTTTCTTCCCGGTTCTTGACTTCTTCTATAGTCACTCCGAAGCACTCTTTCACGAACAACTTCTCAATTCCTGGTTCAAGAGTGATAGTGCATTTTACCAGCTTGCAATCGCCTTTGAGCATGATCTGGAAATGTATTCGTACTAAATGAGAATTAAAACGCTAAGTTCCCTTTTAAGACGCATTTTGGTTACGATTTTTCAATTGTCAAAAAGAACCTTAGATATCGGATAGAAATCGGTTGAACACCAGCTCCCTCCATTTTTCTACTGATGAGTTCAACTAAGAATGTAAGCGATTCACCAATACTAAAAGGAGTGATTTTGCTAAACTCAAGGGGTTATATCTTGCTCCTTGGAATCATCGGCAAAACATTAGACAGTAGGAAGGAAAAAAAGATATCTCACTTTGCGTAGTGTGCACAGATCATGAGCGGAAACGTGGAAGCAAGCGAACCAGATGTCGACTTCTCTGGCATTCTGAGCGAAGTTGTGAAGAATGGAGAGATTGATTGACGGGAGAATCGACTCACGTTTCACCTGAAGAATGATACCTGAGTAATGCAATTTGTAAACATCATACAATAGTTAGGTGAAGCAATAATGTCATAAATGCAAATTTCTCATGAATTAGCCGATGACTCCAGAACGCAAACGGCTCTCCTCAATTCTATCGCCGGTGAGAGAAACAAGAGAGCATTCGCGAAGAGGAGAGTCGGGTTTCGATTTGTTTTTATCTAGCACTAATATTACTGTAAGAAAATAAACAGTTTTACTTACTGTTACGAACGGTCCAATCTACTGTGTTTAGCAATTATTAATAAGGGATGCTAAGCCTTAGTGTTTGTATTTAATAAGGTCTTTGTCCAGGAACACATAGGAGAAAGATCAAGAATATTGTAAAATTAAATATATAATTAGCGAACATTTTGTTCCTCTCATCATGCCTACTGTATTGTTGAAACTGAGTTTTTGAATCTTACAAGAATGCTCAGCAGCAAAATTGAAGAGTGCCTCGATGATACGGAAATTGTGCTGAAGAATGTCATTAATTAGACGCAAAAGATAAACATGAGTCTCACCTTATTTGTATCGGTTTCAAGACGAATTTCCTGGACTGAGGTGTTGAGACTAAGTCTATTGAGTCCCTGCACCAACTTGTCGAAATCACGATATTGGCGGGGAGGATCAATGACAGAAGTACTCGAAGACTTGAGTATTTCCAATTCGTAGTAATCCGAATAGACCTGAAATGAGCAAAAGTGCGTGAAAATAAAATGAACGTGGTGAATCTAGCATAAATAAATAAAAACTCACTTTAATTTTACTTTTGCGCAATTCATTCTTGACACTCAGAAAGAGTCCATCCAATCTCTTGTTCAATCGTAGTTTCATACGACTTGGGAAGTCGAGATCCTCGAAGAAGCGAATGTGAATGTCATCCGGGAGATCCATGAAGGACTTCTGGAACAGGGCTTGGCAAGATTGCGAAATCCGTCAAATTTTCTTTTCTTTACCGCTCCAATGGATGGTTTAATTACAACTCACAATATATCATTCGAATCGTACTCACAATACGGTTCGAATGATATATTGTTTGTTGTAATTACTTCATCCTTTGGAGCGGGAAAGAAAATACAATTTGACGGATTTCGCAATCTCGCCCAGTCCTGGTCTGGAATCAATAAATCGATTATATTAAAATAATATTGTTCATCTTTATGAAACATTCCTGTTCGTTAGGCATACAACAAACGTTTCTTCTACGTTCTCTCTCATTTTAATAATAATAATAATAATAATAATAATAATAATAATAATAATACTAATTATTGCAAGAAAATAAACCGTTTCACTTGTTATTACGAACGGTCCAATCTACTGTGTTTAGCAATCATTAATAAGGGATTCTAGGCTTCAATGTTTGTATTTAATCAGTGCATTCTGCGTCCAGGATCACATAGGAGAAATATCGGGAATATTGGAAAACTAAATAAATAATTAGCAAATATTTTGTTCCGCTCATCATGCCTACTGTATGATAAACAGTCCATGACTCTAACTGAGTTTTTGAATCTTACAATACAAACAAATTCCTTTCCCATCTTCTCCATTCTATCGACAAGATCGACGGCTGATTCTTGAGGCATTCCTGACCTGAATTAGCTCGCATAAGAATCAATTAGTCAACATGTCGTGAAAGTGATTTCCATCTCCAAATCAGTCAATGAAAAATAAATTTTTAAATTTTTTTAAAGTAAAAAAAATGAAAAAAATTCTGATCCTTAGTATACGATTCGTAAACGTTTAAACGCATACACATTAGTGATCTGGTTTCGATTTTCGACTCTCTTCATTCTTCACTCTGTTTCTCTGACTGGAGAGATAGTGTGCAAAATGGAGAGAGCCTGGAACCGATTTTCATCCTAATTCGCATCAACTACTATGGAAAAGTAACGTAACGAGCACTGAACGTTGTTGAAGATTCAAACCATTTCAACCACTTCATACACAATATTTATCTTCGTATTTTCCACATTATCTTGTGATCTTACCCGACAAACTCAAGTGATCAATCAATAAATTAGAGGCGAACAAAGTGGGTGACAAACGACTGCTTATAATCACAGGATAGGAATGATGGGGGAACAGGGAGGGGGATGAGCTAAGTGATAAAGAGAGTAGAGTTGCGAAATGTTTACAAAGTAAATGCTGGGGGAAGGGGTACAGGGAAGAGGGGGTTGCAGATCTCTCAACGATGACGGTCGTCTTCTCAACGACGACGACGTCCGTCTAGTTGTCCGCGTACTTCTCCGCCAGCTTCGACAGCAGCTCCTTGTGCGACATCTCGGACTCATCGGACACCTGCAATACGGGGCGGGATTATCGAGCAACCGCTGCTTGGATGGGGTACGGTAACTGGTCCGGAGGGTCAGACCATTCGTTTATCATTGTAGAAGGAGCGAGACGACTCAGAAAGTCAGAGGGAACACTCATAAACCGTTCGGCTCTAAAAGCATACCAACAAAGCGTAATCGTCAACCAAATTAATGCCTCGGACCTACTAAACTACCGTAGCCTCCTCGTCAGAGATCACCTCACTGATCCACCGAACCATTCATCCGTCAGAGCTTCCGTACCACACTGGTCAATCATCCCTCAGGCCCACTCTCTACCTCTACTACCGTAACCATCACAGTAGATTACGGTAGGTCAGTCAGCTATCGATCGATCGATAAGTCTACCGTAACCCCCTGACTCCCCTGATTACCGTACCTGGAACTGCAGGAACTTGCCGGTGCCCAGGGCGGCCTTGATAGCGGAGGCGGAAGAGGCGTACACCATCTTCTTCTTGATCGAGGCTCCATCGGGACACCTGTGAATAAGAAAGTCAGTTCATGATCCATCAGAGCTGCCGTATCCCCCAGATTACCCCCCCCCCCTTCATATAATTTCTGGTTTTCGGCTCTCTCTCTCCATTCAGCACACTCTTTCCGTCAGACTCTGATCGACAGGAGTGTGCAGAATGGAGAGCGCCCAAGAAAGTCCTATCCCAGATCAGTCCCAGATCCATCCTCGCTATAGTAATAAATCAAGGAAGGGCGACAACTGGGCAACGACATTGGGCAACGAACCATAACCTCATTTAAACTCCTAGAATGATGGGATTGGTATCAATCGATAAATAGTGATGGGGGGGGAGCATTAGCAATCGATTGATACCAACTATATTGATCTATGATATGATGAGTTTGGACGGGTTTACGGCTCGTGGCCCAAAAGGGTGTTGCCCTGTATTCACCTTCCCTAAATCAAGCACCGCAACCGTAATCCCGTACGAACCCACGTCAACGATATCGAAATATAACGCCAGTAGGCGATCGGTGGATCTCGTGCGCTCCCAGGGTTACGGTAGTCGATTTGCGGCGGCGGAAACTCACAGCTGGATGAAGATGATCTTGTCCATCTTCGACGTGCCGGCGCCCACTCGCGAGCACGTGAACTTGAAGTCGAAGACGGCGTAGCGACAGTCCGAGTAGCCGTCGGTGCGCGCCTGACAGAGAAATCGATAAATTAAATTCACTAGATAAAATAATTAAATTTTCTACAGATTGTGAATACAATACAATATTGCTGTATACTCGGATTCATTGATGTGTGTGTGAAAACATGCCCCCGCCACTTTTTTTGAAAATTTCAAACCACATGCCCGGTTTACTTGCGTTTCAAAGGATGATAATATGAAACTGCTCGCATAGTTTGGAATCTTTCCGACAAACGGCGTCTGATTAAAAAATAGCCACTCAACAATACTAATCTACTCTCCAACCAATACCATCTACCGAAATCCATCGCCCTACCTTACCTAGAGTCAATCAATATCGATTCTACCGTGACCCCGCCCCCTCCCGCCTACCGTACCTTGACGTCGGCGACGAACTTCTCGAAGGCGGCCTTGCTGCAGTCCTCGTAGTCGTCTCCGTCGAGCGCGAGGTCCTCCTGAGACACCGCCGACTCGACGACCACTTCGCGGTCCTAAGGGGATTGTCAGGATTACGGAATATGCCAAGGAATCAATAAAACAGCCATACATCGTATTCAATCGATTGAAATCAGCTTAAATTAATCACTAAAATTAAGCATGCCTTTTTTTAGTCGGTTGAGTCTCCATTATCAATGTGGAAAATCAATAATGAGGAAGCTACCGTATCAGGGAGAATCGCGTCGGGACCCGTGCTCACCTCAATCTTGAAGATGATGTACCGGAACTCCTTCTTGCCCTCGGACAGCTTCATGAAGGTGGACTGCACGTCGGGGTTCACCAAGACGCCCGAGGTCGACTGAGAGAATGGGCATGTATTGGACTGGGTATTTTGGGATGGATTAAGCATTGCTCTCGGTTTCGGACGTAAGATCCCCCCCCCCCCCCCCCAGAAACTCGGAAAGGGCTCAATGGTCCAAAAGGACGAGAGGGGCACAAAAGTTGCTGGTTGGGAGTGGGTGTTTGTAGGGTCGCTCACCATTTCTGACGGGATTCGAAGTGCGGAAGGGAGCGACAAGAGACAGGCGAGGGCTTGATTGACCCTGCTGCAACGAGGCGATATCAGTGATAAGCATGCGCGACGACAACAACAACAACAAAACTAATACACGAGAGCAGATGTGCGAGAGCTAAGCTATAGAAATCAGGCGGGTTTGAGTCTGCGAGGCGACATTAGTGGGAAGAGAAAGAGATGGGCATCTGATGGGGAGGAGCAGCAAGAGAAACGGAACCGAGGGCCAGAACAAGAGAGAAGCGCGAAAACTAGAATCCGCCAAGCCAGCTGCGGAAGTAGGATCGAATGGCAGTTTCGAGAGACCTTGCCACGGCGTTCTACGTGGGGTGAGCGAGAGTAATGAGAGCGGTCAGGGGAATGGCGAGATAGTACGCAAAAATGAGAGGGTATGAGAGGTCTCGACGGGAATTCGTTTTGGCTCGTTGCCAGAAAAACGCCGTGTTCCGCTCGCGTTAGCGGGAAGCGAATGAGAAGACTGGGGCAGAACGCATTGGTGTAGTAAAGAAGAACGTGCACACTTCGCATCTGCACTTTGAAGACCATTTGCATCGCACTTTCTACGTGCGAAACTAACCAACAGCGACCAACAAGTGCAGAAAGAAGGGACAAAAGAGGCGCTCACAATATTGTAAATTATCAAGTCAGATCGGGAAATGGTAGGTCACCATCGACTAACGTGAAGAGACACAAATGAATATATTATATTCAATTGAGCTCAAGTAATCAAACCAGAGAGATAGGAGAGTATGTCAGGCCGGCGAGTGATCATGTAAGAGGAATGGCCAAGGGGCACGTATGAAGGGAAGGGGGTAGATCGGAGAGGCCTCGAAGGAGAGACACTCCCAAGCCAATCGATACCCGAGAGGTTGTCCCCCTGATCTTTCGACCTCGATTAAGATGGATTCGAAACACGCGTATACAAGCTGGTATTTCCATTTTGCTCTCTCCATTCTGCACATTCTCTCACCTGTCAGGCAACTAGTGTGCATAATGAAAACAGCTACCAAGGACCATCTGGGTCGGAAAGCTCCGCCAAAGATACGACCGGATTCTTTCGAGACCCGTCCACGTTACAGTTCGCTCTTGCCTTCACACACAGAATATTTATTCGGCACAGTAATAATCGATACGATTTGCGAGTGTTATTTACTGACAATATTCAGAGAAAGAGAGGGTGACTGTGCTGGGGGTTAACAATGGAAAAGAGACGGGGTTCTCGAAGAAACATTAGATGATGGATCGGGGGAAATAAATTTTTCTTTCTGCAAAGTTCCAGGAGAAAATGCTGGATTGGGATGGAATAAATCATCATGGAAAATCGATAATTACTGTAGTGCACTGTTACAAAAACAGAGGTAATCGTACTGTTTACTGTGAATTGGGGCTGCATACGGGGGGCATACAATCGACAGGTGGTGGGAAAGGAGGGGTACTGTAGATGGATGGGGGAAGGGGCTTGGACTGGATGGTGGGCGGGGCTTGGACTGGACTTAGATGTCGTCAATGTCGAGCTCCTCGCCGTCGTCGCAGGCCACCTTGGTCTCCTTGGCGCGCCGGGCCGCCTCCTCCATCTTCTCCTTCATCTCCGACTTCTTCGAGACCTTCTGAAACACAAATGACGTTGTCTATGAGGTCCATTCCAATCAAGTCCAAACAAATTAGAATGGACTGTGCTAGCAGCTAAGACCATCTCCCTACGGGTGGGACAGGAGATGGAAAGTGTAAACTAGTGTGTTTTTCTCTCACTCGCCCTCAGCCGAGCCCCATCGCACTCATGACGAGGTCGGCGTGAGGGGGAGCTTCCTTACTGTACCCTTGGGAACATACAGGTGACGTCATCACTAGGGTTCTCTTGGTGGACTGTTGATTCGCGAAAATTCCAGAATGAAGTATAATCCAATCAGTAAAATTCATCAAGAGATTGGAGTCAAGTTTTGTTGGATTGCGGTTTCGGATAGTGTTGAAATTGCGAAAGAAATAAGAGAACCCTATCACCATCGACTCGATGAATCATCGACGATGACGTCACCCTCCGGGGATTCAGAAGGCCACCGTACCTGGAAGTCGATCTCGTCGTCCTCACTCTCTTCGCTCTCCGCCCACTTCAGCCAATTGAGGAACACCTGAATATCCATATTATAGGCCAAAATACAAAAAAAACCGGAAATCATTCCAATCGCAGATATAGTTTCTACTTGTGATGAACTTGGACTGAATCGAAAATACAAAAGGACTATGGTTCAGAATAGTGACGTCAAATCAGCATCCGACCCTCCTCAATTCACGTGATCTCTCGCCCCTCTAACAGAGGAGAGATCACGCCAAATAAGAAGAGTCGATGCCGATATGACATCACTATTTCAAAATCTTTAAAAAATCGTTCCAATCGATCGATATTTGGAATGATTTTTCGGGGCTTGGGCTGAACTTGGACTGGATCGTCCCTCTCCTCGCACTGGGCGATGATCTTCTTCGCGTTCGCCTTCGACACGTACTTGGACGACGGCTTCTCGCCCCAGGCTAGCAGCGCCTGCAGTGGGGTGGTCAATCAATGGATACTGTATCGCTCATCCACTACCGTAACCTGTCTAATAGTCGGATGCCGGATCGACTAGTATCATCTCTATTCGGCACACTCTCTTCTCTATCAGACAAACGATAGTGTGCTGAATGGAGAGTGATACTACTCGATCCGACACCATTACATGATATACTGCATAATCAATCGGTTATCTATCATCCGGCTACCGTACCTCCTCCTCGACGATATCGTAGTCGTAGAGGCGATGCAAGATGTGCGCAGCCTTCGGCAGGAGCGCCGCCTCGTGCGCCATGATCAACTGCTCGATGCCGCCCAGCAGGTAGCGCTGCAAAAAAATTGTATTTATTAAATGAAAAATATTTTTGAAAATCAAATTGTTTATTGAACTCGGGTTTGCCTGCGCTGCCTGCGCGCCACTTTTGCGAAGCTGCGCAGTCACCCTCTCCGCTTTTCGCGTGCTCTATCGCCCAGGTGATAGAGCACGCGAAAAAAGGAGGGTGGCTGCGCAGCTTCGCAAAAGTGGCGCGCAGGCAGCGCGGGAAACCCGAGAAATGGAGTGGGGCCCAACAAGCTGGTCATTCATTAATAATAATAATAATAATAATTTAATCGAAGAATAATAATAATAATTTAATCATTGATCGAAGAACCAGCTTGCGGATATGGTGTGTGAGTGAAACGAGAAAATGGCCTGTGGGTTACAATTTTCAACAGCAATGTGCTTGCACCCGGTCAACTCTTGTATCATCCGCACACCATATCACCCCACTCTGGTCCCGCCGGACCCCATCGGCATCTCTGGTCCCGCCGGACCTCATTGGCATCTCTGGTACCACCCTCGCTCACCCGCTGGTCCTTGACGGTGAAGCACAGGAACACGTCACGCATCGTCTTCAGCTGGTCCTCCTCCAGGATCTGGAATGGATCGATTGATCAGTCCTTGATCTACCAACGACAGGCTAGGGATGGTGGATCCATTCCAAAAAGGATAGTAATCCATTCCAAATACCTACCTTCTCGTTGAGGAAGGCCTCGACGAGCAGGAGGGGCGCCTTCTGCTTCAGGTCCAGGCGCTCCGCCTCGTTGAGGAGCTCCTTGCCGTCCATCTGCACAAATAAATAGATAATTAGGATATGGTAGCTCGATAAGTGGAAACTATTGATGAAAGGGATGCACAGGTTATTTTTCTCTACATTCTAGCTCTCTCGTTGCCAACTTGTAATGTCTAGAGCACTTCGCGAGGAACAGAAGCTAGAATTAGCCCCGTTTCAAGCCTGGGTGCTAGCATTGTCAAATCGGCAAGGACTCTCCTTCTTTCGCGTAATCCCTCGTCTGTCTGACCAGCGAGAGAGTGTGCAAAATGGAGAGAGCCCAAACCAACGTTACATTCCTAAGTCAAAGGCTGATCGATCAATCCATTCCAAGTCGGCCCAGTCCAGTCCAAGCCCCCCGCACCTTGTCGTACAATTAGCTTGTCGCTCACACACACTTCCCCTTCTCCTCTTCATTTCACCCTATATTTTAGACCACGCCCCCTAGTCCTCCTCAATCCCAAGCAATCCTAAATTAATTTATCCATCTTAAAGGAGGGGTGGCACGAATATCTGGCTTACTGACTTCTATAGGGGATGTTGTGGGGATTCGTTACCCAATCACACTTGCGAAACTCCCATGTAACCAATTTTCGTTTAAACCTAGCTATGAACGTTTGGCAGTGTGCCAAGCGGGCCTGATCGCTCAGGCAACGAGAGAGGGATAAGGGGACATGAAGAGAGCAAATCGGCGTGCGCCTCTCGGCTCTGCGATTTGCATACGCGTTCGTGCCTCACCTTCTTTAAAGGCCTCCGTATCGCGTGTTATACACTAAGGTAACATCTTAGAAAGGTGGTATCCCATGGGTGTAAGGGGGCGTGGCTTAAAGGGGGCGGGGCTTCCGGCGACAAGTACCCTGTTTTCTTCCCAGAGTGCTCAGTGGAAAAAGTCTTCTCCACGGGGTGTACACAGAAGAACGAAAGTATTCAGACATCATCGCACTCGAAGAGAAGGAGGGGAAGAGCAGCAAGGGCTGCTGTGCTAGGAATACGACAATGCATCTACTCGCAAGGGATACGGTATGACACAACCAATCGCCAACTGAGGGACCAATTAAAACGGTATCTTCCCGCACTGCCGATCGCTAATTGACTACCGTACCCGTCGGCTCGGCCCAGTCGTCATCGCCGTCGTCGGCGCCGTCCGACGAGTTGTTGTGGTGGTGGTGGCCGTTGTCCGCCTCGACGCCGTTCTCCTCGGTGGCCGCAGTCTTGGCCGCTGCCTGCAAGGGATACAAGTTTCAGCGTGAAATAAAATCGATAAATACTAGGTGAGGGTAAATCGGAACAGACTCTGTTTCACGTGCTCTGAGAAAAGATATAGCATGCAGAATGAGTAGAGTCGTATGTCGATTTGACATCCCTAATCGATAAATACCGTACCCGAAATCGATCGTTTTGGGACGGCCATTGGCATCAGGAGCATTTTTTAAATAGCCTTCCCAAACTTCATTGCCAAGAGACAATATCACAAGCACTTGTATTCACCCTGCAACACCCGTCCGCATGGTTCAACAAATTTCGGGACCAGGCACAATCTTGAACATGGTGAACTGTCCCCCCGGTTACGTTTCACACCATCGATCGTCTACTGATGCTCCCCGTCCTACCGTACCCCCAGCTACCGTACCTTGGCCGCCTTCTCGTAGTCGATGTCGATCTTGGGCAGGTTCTTCACGATGAACGAGGCGAGGCGCAGCTGGAAATCATGCCAAATTCAGACTGGATCTCCAGAGCTTGGACTGGGTCTCTGGAGCTTAGAATGGATTGGATATCTCCTCCTCACCTTCGAGTCGATCACGAACCCGTGCCCGCACGCCTTGCACATCGACTTGATCTGGTTCTTCTTCAAATTCTGCAATTATTAATTAATTAATTTTAAATTTATAAATTGTAATCCCAATTTATAAATTGTAGACCAATAGCATGGACTTTGACCTCACTGCGTCACATCGTAATCATGAGATCATCTTTCCCCCATTGTATACTGAGGTTCAAACTTTGTGGTTACAAAACGTGGCCCTTTTTATGGGTCACTAGGAATCAACGGGCACAAAAAGTTGCGCATCTCACTAATGACCGCCTTTTTGCGTCTCTAATCTACGATGTTTATCGATCAAATTTTGTTTAGCAGCCCTTAATCGTGGGGGCTGCCACACAGCCTGCAGCCAGCCATCCTTACCAGTGTCGTCTCCGGGTTGTCGCACGCGGGGCACAGCACAAACTTGCGGATGAAGCCGTCGAGAATGTCCTGGACGGGTAAACATTGGAGGGGCGCCTTGTTTAAACGAGGGGAGAGGAATGGGATGGGAGGGTGTCAAAGACCATCTCAGTGATGACGTCGGCCTAAGGAAGAACCTTAAACTCCCTTAGGCTGGTATTAAGGCAACCTAAAGACACTAGTGACGTCGTTTCGGCTTCGACACTCTCTATTCTGCACACTCTCTCGTATCTATGACCAGTGAGCGTGTGCAGAATGGAGAAGAAAAAAAACCGAAATGACATCCATAAAAAACACGTACCTGCAGCTTGTTCGCGTCATGCTCGCCGTTCACGATGTACCGGTCGTTCTTGAGGTCGATGTTCGTCTGGGCTCCCAGCTCGAATCCGAAGTACTGTAATGGATCGGATTATCGATTGAACGACCTTAGGGGCTACCATACAGCCGGGCGGGGCTGCTACACAGTCCAATCGATCGATCGATCGATACTATCGTACCTTAGTGGGGTAGGAGGGCGGGCGTTCGAGTGCTTCGCTATGTCTGACATGTTCGCGATCACAGTCTTGATGCCGTTGCCCTTGCCCTCCACCTACGAGAAGGAATATTAGTTCCGATCCGGGTACCACCATCTTGGATCCAGAACCAGAACCCTGAATCCCGAACGAACTAGAACCAGGGTCTTGGGTCCAGAACCCCGGGACACAGTCGCGGTCCCGATTGTTCCCACTTCGATGCCCAAGCTATTTCTAGGGACTCCGATGTGAAGAACCAGCTCAATGTACCACGGCTAGAACCAGAATCCAGGTACCCGGTACCAGGAACAACGATCTCTTACCTTCGCCATGATCTTGGGCATCTTGTAGCGGTAGAAGGGGTCGAGGACTCCGCGGTTCACGTTGATCGCCATGGTTGCTGTAGCTGTAGGATTGGCTCGGATAGAATCGTATCTGCAAGCAGTGCGGCGATTACCACATAATTGCTATATAATTATAATAATTATAATTTATCTACGCACTTGGCACTATACTGATTTTTTTTTTACAAATTTACCTATGCTCTGGCAATGCTTTTGTGAAAAGCTCGTGAGGCTAAGAGTGTGGAGAAAAAGTTGCAGATGTAGCCACGGAGTGAAGCGGAGTTGCTACATGGCAACTTTTCCGGAGCGCTCGATATCTACATCCATATCGCTCACCATTTATGACGGGATTCGAAATGCGGAAGGGAGCGAGAAGAGACAGGCGAGGGCTTGATTGGCCCTGCTGCAACGAGACGATATCAGTAATAGCGCAATATTGATGCCACTAGCGACAACAACAAAACAGATACACGTGAGCCGATAAAAGCAAAATGCGAGGGCGACGCGACAGAAATCAGGCGGGTTTGCATCTACAAGACAATAGTGGAAGAGAAAGGGAGACGGGCTGAAGAAATTAAGCAATACATAAACTAAGTACTGCCCAATCCTCACTCATGTATCTTCCATCCGCCGTTTCCCTATCTATCGGTTGATTAGGAATTGCTGAGTAGGAACTGAACTGAACTGATGGTATGAATTGCACATGATTACCCAACTTATGTCAAGAGAGATGCTTTGTCTAGGAGTCGATATATAAGAGCCGTGAACCACAGATAAACCAGTTGTCCACCGAACCACCGTCCCAAGGCATTATAAACTAGAATCCGACTATACTAGTGCCAGTTGCAGAAATTGGTCCCCGATTGATTCGAAACGCACCTATACAAGCTCTATCGTTTCCATTTTCCTCTCTCCATTCTTCACACTCTCTCACCTGACAGGTAGACTTGAGTGCGCAAAATAAAGACAGCTACCAACGACCATCAGAGTCCGAAAGCTCCGCCAAAGATACCACAGGATTCTTTCGAGACCCTTCCCGTTACAGTTCGCACTTGCCCTCACACACAGAATATTTATTCGGCACATTAATAATCGATACGATTTTCGAGTGTGATTTACTCAATATTCAGAGAAAGAGGCTGACTGTGCTGGGGGTTAACAAATGGAAAAGAGACGGGGGTTCTCGAAGAAACATATTAGATGATGGATCAAGGGTTGTTGGGAAATAAATTTTTCTTTCCGCAAAGCTCCAGGAGAAAATGCTGGATTGGGATGGAACAAATCATGATGGAAAATCGATAATTACTGTAGTGCACGGTTACAAAAAAACAGTTTACTGTGAATTGTGTGCTGCATACGGGGGGGGGCACACAATCGACAGGTGGTGGGAAGGGAGGGGTACTGTAGATGGAAGGGGGAAGGGGCTTGGACTGGATGGTGGGCAAGGCTTGGACTGGACTTAGATGTCGTCAATGTCGAGCTCCTCGCCGTCCTCGCCGGCCACCTTCGTCTCCTTGGCGCGCCGGGCCGCCTCTTCCATCTTCTCCTTCATCTCCGACTTCTTCGAGTCCTTCTGAAACACGGATGACGTTGTCTATGAGGTCCATTCCAATCAAGTCCAAACAAAGGCCAATTAGAATGGACTGTGCTAGCAGCTAAGACCATCTCCCTACGGGTGGGACAGGAGATGGAAAGTGTAAACTAGTGTGTTTTTCTCTCGCTCGCCCTCAGCCGAGCCCCGTCGTACATATGACGAGGTCGGCGTGAGGGGGAGCTTCTTTGCTATAACCTCGCGCACATAAAGGCGACGTGACCAATAGGGTTATCTTGGTGGCTTGGGGATCCGCGAAAATTCCAGAATCCATCAAAATTGATCAAGATAACCCTACGCATCGACTAGTGATGTCAGAACGGCATGAGACTCTCCTCAATTCGCATGCTCTCTCGTCGAGAAACGAAAGCATGTAAATTGAGGAAAATCAGATGCCGATTTGACATCGCTAGCATCGACGATGACGTCACCCTCCGGGGATTCAGAAGGCTACCGTACCTGGAAGTCGATCTCATCATCCTCCTCGTCCTCGTCATCACTCTCCTCGCTCTCCGCCTCCTTGAGCCACTTGAGGATCACCTGACAACAAATATTTTAGTAAAGTAAAGCGAAAATACAAGAGACATGATGCTTTCTGATGCTTAGAAATCATTCCAATCTTACATATTTCGACTTGGAATGATTTTTCGGGCTTGGGATAAATTTGGACTGAATCTCTCGCCCCTCACCTCGCACTGGGCGATGATCTTCTTCGCATTCGCCTTCGACACGTACTTGGACGACGGCTTCTCGCCCCAGGCCAGCAGCGTCTGAACAGGAATCAATCAATAATTATCGTATTCCCCATCTACTACCGTAGCCTCACTAGGTATGTCGGATCGATTAGTGCTCTCTCTCCATTCTGCACACACTGTTTCCTATCAGAGAACCGAAAGTGTGCTGAATGAAGAGTGATACTACTCAATCCGGCAACCCTAATGCTCATGGTACAGTACTCTAATCGTTAAATAAGTCAGTTATCGATCCACCTAGGGTCTACCGTACCTCCTCCTCGACGATATCGTAGTCGTAGAGGCGCTTCACGATGTGCGCGGCCTTCGGCAGGAGCGCCGCTTCGTGCGCCATGATCAGCTGCTCGATGCCGCCCAACAGGTAGCGCTGCGCCTGCCAATGAATAAATAAATAATTAATTAAATATTTTAATATGCATTTGGTGGAACGGGAGAACGGTATCTTATTGTCCAAACAGTCAGCTTCTGGATGTGATATGTGAGTAAAACGGGGAACTGGCCGGTGGCTTGTAACACTCGATAGCAATGAGCTTGCACCCGGCCCTTCCCCGTTTCATCCACGCCTAATATCCACATTTTGGAATATCCGGACCCCTCGGCATCTGTGGTTGCTCACCCGCTGGTCCTCGACGGTGAAGCGCAGGAACACGTTGCGCATCGTCTTCAGCTGGTCCTCCTCCAGGATCTGGAATGGATCGATGGATCAGTCCAAGATCTACCAACGATAGATAAGAGATGGTGGATCCAGTTCAAAATAGATGTGAGATCCATTCCTCGTACCTTCTCGTTGAGGAAGGCCTCGACGAGCAGGAGGGGCGCCTTCTGCTTCAGGTCCAGACGCTCCGCCTCGTTGAGGAGCTCCTTGCCGTCCACCTGCATACATAAATAGATAATTAGGATACGGTAGCTCGATAAGTGGAAACTATTGATGAAAGGGATGCACAGGTTATTTTTCTCTACATTCTAGCTCTCTCGTTGCCAACTTGTAATGTATCTCAATAAAATCGATCAATAAGTGGAAACTACTATTGATGAAAGGAAAGCCCAGGTTATTTTTCTCTAGATTCTAGGCCAACTTGGCCTAGAGCACCTGGCGAGCAACCGCAGCTAGAATTAGACCAATTTGAAGCTTGGGCGCTAGTGTTGTCAAAGCAAATCGGCACGGACCCTCAATTCTCTCTCGCCGGTCAGAGAAACTAGAAATCATACGAAATGATCAGTCTGATACCGATTTGTCATGCGTGCATCCCCAAGATAAATCCAGATCAATCCCAAGTCGATGATCCAGTCCAGTCCAAGCCCCCGCACCTTGTCGTCGGCCTTGGCCCGGGTGAAGTACTGGTGCAGCATATCGAGGCGATCCTCGGTGCTCTTCTCGAGGTCGGCCGAGATCACCAACTTGCCCACGCCCGCCGCAAGACGCACCTCCTCCTCTGCAATTAGACGCGATTAATTAATAAATGAATAAATAAATAAATAAATTATTTACTAATATTTATTAAATACAATTAATTGTATTCCAACTTAATTTTAAATTAATTGGAGGTGTTTTTAGAAGTCCTCTTCAAGTCTAGGCGCAGTTACTAGTCCCGCTGTCTGTCTAATTAGTTCCATCCGTCCGACACTTCGCTTGTCGCTCACACACACTTCCCCTTCTCCTCTTTCGTTCACCCTTTCTGTTTTCTTCCTCTCTCGCATGCTCAGTGCTCAGTGAAACAAGTCTTCTCCACGAGTTATACAGAAGAACGAAAGTATACAGACATCATCGCACTCGGGAAGAGAAGGATGGGAAGAGGAGTAAGGGCTACTGTAGCCGCTACTCGCTAGGGATACGGTATGACACACAACCAATCGTCAAAGACCACGGGATACGGTATGCCCTCCGCACCGCCGCTTATCGCCAAATGACTGACGCTACCGTACCCGTCGGCTCGGCCCAGTCGTCATCGTCATCGTCGGCGCCGTCCGACGAGTTGTTGTGGTGGTGGTGGCCGTTGTCCGCCTCGATGCCGTTCTCCTCGGTGGCCGCCGCCTTGTCCGCTGCCTGCAAGCAAATATGCCATTAGTGATGAAAACTCGGCAGCCGACTCTCCTCAATTCGCACGGTCTATCACCTGTCAGAGATACGAGAGAGCGTGCGTAATGAGGAGGGTAGAAGTCATCGCTAATGTGTTTCAGAGTGAAAAAATCGATAAATATCGTATATCGATGCGATGAGACATGTTTTCGCGGGGTGCGCGTTCAATGGGAAAAAATCACCTGAGACGATTAACACTGGGAACAAACGATCACATTTACTTATTTTTTACCTCTTACTGACTCTTCCTCATTGCCTAGAGACAATTTCACAAGCCCTGAGTTCACCCTGCAACACACGTCCGCCTGGTTCACGAATGTCCATTATTCGGGCCGGTGCCGAGTAGTGAACATTCGTGAACAAGGTAAAGCAGTGCTGCAGTTGAACCGTCTCCGGTTACGTTTCGCACCATCAATCGCCAACTGATGGTCCCCGTCCTACCGTACCACCCCCCCCCCCCCCGCTACCGTACCTTGGCCGCCTTCTCGTAGTCGATGTCGATCTTGGGCGGGTTCTTCACGATGAACGAGGCGAGGCGCAGCTGGAAATCATGCCAAGTTTAGACTGGATCTTTGGATTGGACTAGCTCTCTTGAGCTTGGATTGGATCTCTCTCCTCACCTTCGAGTCGATCACAAACGCGTGCCCGCACGCCTTGCACTTCGAATTGATGAGGTTCTTCTTCACTTTCTGCAATGAATACAATAATTAATTAACTCTTAAATTATAAAATTATATATTTTGTCTCGCCCAATTGCATGGACTTTGCCCTTGCTACTCTTAGTCATGGGATCATCTTTCCCTTCATTGCATTCCTAAGTTCGAAGTTTGTGGTTACAAAACGAGGCAGATTTATGGACCAAGAGATACTAGGAATCGACGGGCACAAAAAGTTGCGCATCTCCTCACTAATGACCGCCTTTTTGCGTCACTCCTCGCTCGTTATTAGCGATTGTGAATCGACGCTCGGCTCTCCTCAATTCGCACGCTCTCTCGTCTCTCTAACCGACGAGAGATCGCGCAAAATGATGAGCGTCAGGTTCCGAATCGTCTTCGCTCCTTATCACAGCTTGATTCTCCCCTCCTCCCAACGACTTTCGCTCTTCCCCAAGACAAACAGCACACACACACACACGAGATAAGAACGAGAGGTGGTTGCTCCCATCACCCCAACGGTCAAAAACGTGTCACACTCCTCTCTCTCTCTCTCTCCCTCTCTTTCGCAACTTTCGCTTATCAAAGTGGGACATCATCATCACGACTCATTTATCTCTAGGAGTTTCACTTTTGCTTCTCATATCCCGCACAATCTCTAATCTACGATGTTTATCGATCGAAATTGTGTAGCAGCCCTCGTGGGGGCTGCCACACAGCTTGCAGCCAGCCATCCTCACCAGTGTCGTCTCCGGGTTGTCACACGCGGGGCACAAAACAAACTTGCGAATGAAGCCGTCGAGAATGTCCTGGAAGGGTAAACATTGGAGGGGGCGCCTTGTTTAAACGAGGGAAGAGATGGGACGGGATGGGGGATGTTGCGGCACTTTTGTAGTTCAGTGCCGGAGCCCCGCCCCCCTCTGCCAATCTGAGGGGCGCGCCACCCCCTCCTCTCTACTGACTATACTTTTGGCCAAACTACTAGGATCATGCCTTATCCTTAGAAAAATTCTTAGGCTTAGGCTTAGGTAAACGCAGCTTAGGGTGGAGTCGGGGGGGGGGAGGCGTGGTCACGGCACTGAACTACAAAAGTTCCGATGTTGCCAAAGACCATCTCAGTGATGACGTCGGCCTAAGGATGACCTAAGTTGCCTTAAGTTCCCTAAGGATGGTCTTAAGGACTTAAGGCAGCCTAAGGGCACACCAACCTGCAGCTTGTTCGCGTCATGCTCTCCGTTCACGATGTACCGGTCGTTCTTGAGGTCGATGTTCGTCTGGGCTCCCAGCTCGAATCCGAAGTACTGTAATCGGTCGGATTATTGAATGAACGACCGTAGGGGCTGCGACGCAGTCCAATCGATCGATCGATACTACCGTACCTTAGTGGGGTAGGAGGGCGGGCGCTCGAGTGCCTTCGCTATGTCCGACATGTTCGCGATCACAGTCTTGATGCCGTTGCCCTTGCCCTCCACCTGCAAGATACGAGAGGGAATATTAGGCTCCGGTTCCGGTACCAGGGTCTTGGACCCCGAACTAGAACCAGGGTTTTGGATCTAGAACCAGAACCAGGATCTTGGCACCAGCTATTGGCACCAGTCAGTGTACCCGTACCACGGCTAGAACCAGAATCCAGGTACCCGGAACCACGATCTCTTACCTTCGCCATGATCTTGGGCATCTTGTAGCGGTAGAAGGGGTCGAGGACTCCGCGGTTCACGTTGATAGCCATGGTTGCTGTTACTGTAGGATTGGCTCGGATCTGAAAGCGAGGCGCGGTGATTACCACATGAATCATCTCTGTTTCTACAACAGCAATCGACTGCTGCTGAAACGTGCTACACAGCCGCGGTATCAATCTAAGGCTTTTCGTGCCGATCGAAACCCAAACGAGTAGTGACTCACTATCTGTGAATTTTGTTGAGAGTTTGAAGCGATGCCGTCGTCGACTGCTTCAGTTTTTTCCTCTTTCTTGACAACCGCCCTGGAATTGGGAAAGCGATGAGATTGGTAGCCACTAGTGATGTCGGATCGGTTTGGCTCTCCTCATTTTCCACACTCTCTCGAAGGTCAGGCAGACGAGAGAGTGTGGAGAATAAAGCCGAAAAGGTATCCCTAGTAGCCATAGGAGCAACGACTTCAGGCGACACCTAAGCAAACGTTGGCACTTACTTTCACTAACTTTGGAGAGTGGAGAAGTTTCGACAAAAAAGCATACAAGACCGTTCGGCGAGCCACTACGAACCGTGAATGATTCGGGAATGGCCGCGAGCGATTTCATCACTCCACTCTCCCTAATCCTGTCTGTGACTGGGGTATGTAAAGTGGGAATGCCCTTTGGATATTGCTTTCCCCTTTGTCGATAATCTATATCACTCAAAAAAACGTGTAAAATGGCGAAAAAATATTCAAAATAAGCTCACCTTCTTGTGGGTTTATAATCATAAACCTGCAGACAATGGTGACGTTGTGGGTGTGGCCAAGTATCATATAACTGGAAACCACCAGTTTCGAATCTTGTTCGCGATGTGTTAACCTGTAAAAGGGTTCAGTGGAGAATGAATTGGGAGCATAAACGAGAGCGGAAAGACACGACGCGACCGATCATTAGGAATTGATATGGGGAGAGGGGCGAGGGGGGCGGTGAATAGTACTGGCTGTGAAGAGCTCGCTCCTCTCTCCTCCCCCATTCCACCACTGTCTGCCCCTGCGTCTTTGCCCTCCTTTCTCCTCCTACATCGATCGCACTGCTAGCGGCGACAACACCCTCTCCATTGTACACCCCGCTCTCTCGCACTGTCTCTAGCTTCTCTGGCGCTCTCGCCCGCCAAAAAGACCGGACGAACTGCTTTAACGCACTGCGGTACTTGCACTTCTTTCAACGCCGCCTCCGCTGCGCGCGCGGACAAAAACGAAGTCCGGTTTCGCGCGCCCTTTTTCGAGCACGATACGATTTGGTTCCGGCTTAGTAAATAAAATATGATCCCATCTTATAACGGAGCGATAACTAACGGCGATAGGAACGCCAAATGCATATTTGTTACTAAATTCAAACAGTGCTGACACGCAACCAATCAGTTTCGATATGAAAACTATGCGAAATTTTGGAGAGAAATGGCCTGGGCAAGAAAAGCCTGCTTATAAGCTAGGGGAGTGGAGTCCTATGACGAGAACCAAGCAATTTCAAACAGAAATATCACTGAGAACCCACAACAACATCGCGGGAAATGACAATGACGAAAAAGAAAAATGAAAATGCGTCACTTTTGCTCCGCCTCCGAAATCTCTAAATTTCAAAAGTTCAAATGATGAAACCGCACATTGCACAATATTTTGAAAGAAATATAATTCTTTTCCTTAGAAGATTTTGAAATTTGATTAGTTTCAGGAGAATCCTCTATATTGATAACAATATAAATGTGAATTCATTCGAATATGACAAATTTTTGATAATTGCAAAAACTTACTATATTTAGCGTAGGGGGCGTATCATGTGTGTAGGAGAATTTTACCAACTATTTCTCGGCTTTCGTGGAGCACCCAGCATACACCACGCAATTTGAATTATTTGAATTATTGATTTACCTTATTTTATTATTATTTTAAATGTAAATTGCATTCCTTGGCGACCGTCCCGTTCCAGCCCGTCCTTCTCGATGGCCGAAGATCCTCAAACGCAGCACGTCGATTCGGACGCGCTGACGACTGAAGCCGAAGCCGCAGCTCCGGCCGAATCGTAAGTGATTTCGCCTTTGTTATCGCCATTTATGCTTCACTCAACTGCCCATCATCTTGGCTATCCGAACCTCCGACAAGCAGTTCTTCCTCTTTCATTGTCTTTTATATCAAGCTCTTCTTTCTCGTTTTGCTTCCTATTCCAGTGAAATACAACTTCCCAGATCCTCTGTTGACCCTGCCATTGTCATCCCCCTCGCTCCTCCCGCCTCCGCGGAAGAACTCGAGGCCACTCAGAGACAACTCGACGAGATCCGCGCGGAGGTTCGTCTCCCTTCCTTAGGTTCCTTAGGTTCCTTAGGCACTCAGGCTCTTTCCTTACGCTCAGGCCTGCTTATGCTATCTCTTTTCACTTGCAACTACTCAGTTTACTTGTGATTCTGCCAGGTAATAGTGTCAGAGGTTGCTTTCGACGTAATGTACTAGTAAGTATCTATGTTACCCCCTGCGTTTCTATGGGAACCGTTTCGGCCCAGATTGGAAGCTACTGATGTCGTTTGGGGTTTCAGCTCTCTCCATTATGCACACTATCTCGCCGGACAGACAAACGAGAGAGTGTGCTGAATGGAGAGCGTCGAAACTGAAACGACATCACTAACTATGTAGTAGAATTGAGATACGAGAAAGCACATGCTGAATGAGTCTGAGCTATAAGCCGAACAGTTTTACTGTTCTAAGTCAGTGAAGATCTTCGCTACAACAAATACATGTTTTTATTTATTTATGTATTAAATTAAATTAAATGTAAATTTGAAGGATCATTTCAGGTGATCCAGACACCTCTGGTCGGCGACAAGATCCCGTTCGAGAGTGTCGCCTGCGAGTACGATAAGGACGCCAGCCCCGAGTTCTACAACAAGGCACTCGTGAGTCATTTTTTTTGTTGCTTTTTGCTATTTCAATGAAATAACGGTGAAACACATTTAAAAGTGCACGATACGATTAAAACTTTGAACGATTAATTAGGGGAACGGGAGAACTGCTCTGAGATACTGGTTCGATTCGTGGGTTTTACTAAAGTCGATCTCTCCTTTATCATATCTGGGTTTCTGTAATTTTAGAACATGTTTATTTCGGGTTCAGGAGTTTGAACATATTACTTTGATATGATATGTAGAGCGTTTCCATTGTTCTAACATAGTTCTTTACAGGAGTTGTGCCAGACGTACGACACGATCCGCGTCATCCGCAAGGTTCGCATTGGCGTATATAAATGATTTCTAAAAAATATTAAATGTGAATTATTTTAATAAATTTATTTCAGGACGGCAACTGCTTCTACCGCGCGTTCCTGGTGGCGCAGGTCGAGCTGATCCTCGCCGATCCGGATGAGAAGGCCAGGTACGGTAACATTAAAAAAAAATTTTTTTTTTAACGATAAAAAAATAATGAGAATTATTTGTGGAATGTTGGGTAGTTTTGTACCAATTGTTGTGGTATCATGATGAGAAGGCCAGGTACGGTAACATTCGAAGTATCGGAACTTCTTCGATTTCTGGCCCAGATTGCGACCGCGCAGATTGAAATGAGATTGATGGATCGGAAATTTAGATAGGGGACGGAGGGAAAAAAACAATCGCAGAATTATCTGGGCCAGAAACCGAAGAGGTGCAAAAATATTTAATGATAATTATTTGTGGTATTGCTGGGTAGTTTCGTACCAATTGTTGTGGTACCAGGATGAGAATGCCAGGCACGGTAGTGGGTCGTGACTCAGTCATTGGTGCGGGTGCTTATCTGGCACTAGATATCGTACTGCTAGGCGATATAAATCCATACTATATATAAAGCGCAAACGTCTGTCTGTTCGTATGTTTGGATTTCGGAAACATTTAAACAACGTCTCCTCTCCTCTCCCTCTCTTTACGATTGCGAGATACGGCTCACCACCAGTGATATACCCCCGACGTAGTCGGGGCAATGCCGCTGGTAGTTTATAAAGAAGGTGATCTGAACAAGAAATACCTTGCATTTTTTTTTCATTGCCTGTCATCCTAACGTGGAATTCGCGCGGGTGGTCATGGGTTTCACTGAGCTGACATAACTGTTTCTATTTCGAAAACGATAATGTCACGGGGTTACTTTCTTTAAATAACATTTACTAAGAATAGCATACCGTACCCTAATCCTGATCGACTTTATGCCAATTAGTGATGTCATTTCGGTTTCCTTTTCCCCCAATATCTCTCGCCTGTCAGGTGGACGAAAGAGTGTGCTGAATGGAGAGAGAGAGAAAGCGCTATTCGATCCTGCGTTCCTATCGTATCCCGATTCGATTCCTGACATACCGTACCCTGATTCCAATCGATTCCTGATATACCGTACCCTCACTCCAATCGATTTCTAGCATACCGTACCCCGATTCCAATCGAGACCAATCGCAGGTTCGTCTCGGTGTGCAAGGGCTGGAAGGACCGATTGCTCGCTCTCGGCTTCTCCGACTTCACCACCACCGACTTCTGCGATACGGTAATTTAATAATTTAATTTAATATATATTGATTTTATGAAACGATAATGATGAGATACGGTAGCATCTATAGGATGGGATGGTACGGTAGGCACAACATTAATGTTTTTATGAAGCAATAATTCATTAGAAATACAGTACGATCAATCGATAGGATTTGTTTTGGTACGATCAAGAGTATTGATTTACTTGTCCTCACCATTTAGCACACGTTTATCGTCCTGTCTGATATATGAGGGAGAGTAACAGAGATTTTCGCGATCTCGAATGACTAATTTGTCCACTGATTAGTTAACTTCAGTTGATGAGGCTGTGATTAGCAAGTTACTAGTGGTGCCGGATCGAAAAGTAGCGCTCTCCATTCAGCACACTATCTCGGCGCTCTGACCAGCTAGAGAGTGTGCATAATGGAGAGACCGCTATTCGATTCGGCATGGCTACAGGTTCCTTCGAGCGCAATTTCGCAAAAACTGAGCGAGGAGTGACTAACTGGTTTGGAAACACATGATCATCTGGTCACGCCGTATCTGTTTGTGCTTCAAGCGAACACTTGTGATTCTGGGTTTCACTAAGGGGTTATCATTATCTGGGTTTCCGAAAACAACAATTGTTGAAGTGCAGATGTTCCAAACCTCTTAATAGATGAAACTCGAGCACAAGTGTAACAAATTGTTTTCTGTTCTCGTATCACTTCTGCTTGCCTCTTGTGAACACTGCTGTCGTCTCTGGTTTCACTGAGAGGTCATTGGTTTCATTGGGGTCATCTGGATTCCGGTGCTTCATAGTGATGAGGCCAGTACTATTAGAAAATTACATAACTGTTGAAATAAACGTATTTAATGATAATAATTAATTACTGCTTTATTTTAGTTCTACGAGTTCCTGGACGGCATCGTTGACGGCGGGAAGACGTGGCCGCGCATCTACGAGGAGACCTTCCTCGACGACAACAACGCCAACTACCTCATCATCTTCCTGCGGTTAGTGACTGGTTTCGAAACACTCGTTGATCTGGTCACTTCGTATCATATTAAGTGGTTGGTGATGTTGTGTTTCACTGAAGTCATGGCACCATGTAGCGCATAGTAAATCGAGAGAGAGTGACTCTCTCGGTACACGGCTGATTGGAGCTAGGACGACCGTTGGATGGGCACTATAGAAAAAAAACATAGGAAAGAGCTTGTTGTTTTGCATTGTTTTGTTGAGTGTGTGTCGCCATTTTATCGAATAGGAAAGAGGTTCATAAGTAAATATAGCTTGTTTGAATCCCAGAACTGACGAGATGGTGTTTGCATTATTTGTAAAAAAAATCGTATATCTAACCTTTCCTTAAATCGAGAAGGTGTGTAAAGATTAATAACATCTCGTTACTAGCCCAGAACGCACGGCGAAATCCATCGTTGATTTATGATTTTTGATCTTTGATCAGCTCTTCTAATTCGATCAATTGCAGTCTGGTCGCTTCCGGCTACGTGAAGGAGCACGAGGCGGACTACGCGCCCTTCATAGACGGTGAGATTTTTTATATATATTTATTTAGTATGTATCTTATCATTTAAGCTCAATAAATTGTTTTAAAAATATGGCTGTGGGTTGCACCGAAGAGTTCAGATTATTGGCTAGTGAATAGAGCAATTGTCCATGCACATAATTTATTCAAAACTCACAGAGCATGGTGATTGCTGGTTTCAACGTTGCAACATTACTTTGTTGACTTTGAAAACAGCGATTGTATGTAGCTAGACTGGATCGCTCAAGTAATATTTTTTTCTCGCGCTACTATTATTCGAAAATATAACTTATGATGTAGTTTGTGTTTTGGTGCGAAACTTTGAAAGACGGCTTATGAGGGGCTTCAGGTTCCGACAATGCTCCTATCAATGCTATTCGATATTTTAATAATTATATTCAAGTACATTCAAAATTCCTTTATTTCATACCGCGGGTTGGCGGTTTCATCGGGGGATCATTACTTTGTTGAGATTCGAAGAGACAATGAGACGACGCAACTTTGTTGATATAAATTCAAGCACTGTTCTACGAGGTGGGGGAGTGGCGATTGGGTTCTTGTGATTGTATTTTTTTTCGGTATTATTATCTATTGATTTAAAAAAAATTACGGTCTGTCTGACCGGCGAGAGAGTGAGAAAGGAAGATGCGGGAAATCACGATAGCACTTCTTCGCCAACTTATTAAAACACCATGCTTCGTAACACGACTATAGCGCTCATATTTTTTCCAACGATCGGATAGAGCAATCGTGAACTGATTGCAGAACCGTCATAATACGGTATTATTGCATTATCGATTGATTCTTCGCAGGCGAGCGCACGCTGACGGAGTACTGCGTGTCGGAGATCGAGCAGATGTGGGTGGACGCCGACCACCTGGCCATCACCGCCTTCGTTCAGGCACTCGGTGAGATTACGGTAGCTATTGATCGAAAACTGACTACCGTATCCTCAGAAACAGCGCCTAGGGCGTTGGTTGAGTGATCAAGAACTGAATATAGTAGCGTTCGATTTGGTGCTCAAAAGGTGACAACAGCAGAATTTGTATTTTAAAAAAAGGTGTATCCCGGTTGCATGGTAGGCTTATCCCACAGTAAAGATGCGTTTAATCGATCAACCCGACGGCTACGCTGCATAAAACACACTGACTATTTAAACCGCCCCGCCTTGCGATTCGCGGATTCATGGTTGGGTTATGTCTGAGTTTTCGAATCTTGAGATAATAAAATAGGTGCATGCCCTGTCTATAAATCGTATGAATTTTGCACATTGGCTTGAGAGAAATACCAGTTTTGGGCTCAGGGGTCGTGCATAAGTAGTCAAATGACTATGTAGCCAATATGTGTGGGTTAATTTTTATGAAAATTCTAAAATTTAGTAAAATGTTGTCAAAAAGTGTGGGTTTATAATGTGAAATGTCAAAAATTTAGTGAAAATTGGCAAAAAAGTGTGGGTTGATTTCAAAAATTTCCCTATTTTTTCCCTATTTTTCTTGGTCAAAATTTGTGGGTTGTCTGCGTCGGGTCCGACCAACTTTTCGATTCCTGTTCGGGCTGGTCACGATAAAGCAGAAATGGGTTCCGCTGTTCGCTTACGCATTCAGTTGATAGACATCGGTTGTTTGCTTCACCATCCAAATCGATAAGTGAAAACTTCAAATGCCCTGCTGTTTCCTCATTCATTTCTTGCATCATATTCCCCGTTGCATCTATTACCCAATTTGTTCCTGTAAATGAGCAGCATATTTTTGATACCCAGAGATTCCTCGGTTTAGTTCGGAAGTACGGTAGCATATTTATCGAATCATAAGTGGTTCAATATCGATCGGCGTGTGATCACAATTAGTGTACAATTAGCACAATTACATGGTGGTTTCGGGGTTCATGATTAGATAATGCCTCACTGATGGCTCGTTGAATTGATTCCGTGCTGGTTAGTTAGTTATTTCATATTCCAATTGACTAGTTCACAACTCCCTAGGTCATGGTGCTTCTTTTCGACTTACAATAAACGTTAAATGAATATTTTCCAGGCTCGCCGATTCGCATCGAGTACATGGACAGGGGCGCGGCTCCCGATGGCGGATGGCACTACGAGTTCCCTGAGGTATGCAAATATTTTTTATTAATTTGCAATAATTAATAAATCAATTAGTCAACCCACATAATTTATGCATGCTGTTGAAAAAAATACATACATTTGAGGAAGGTGGTCATTAGGGGGCAATGGAAACTAGGTGCTTCCGAGGGTTTATCATTTTAGAACTGGAATATTTCGCCTTAACCTTAGGCTTGAGAGTGACCCTAAAGTACTCTAATTTCACCTTAAGGCTTAAGAGAGCAACCTGAGAACTTTTGGCAGGTCATTATGTTCACTAGGTTAATATTAATGTAAATTTCAGAGTTACAAAATGACCAATTCTAAAACGACAGTTCTAAAATGATATACCCCCGGTGCTTCCCTGGTGCATGAGTACGCTAACCATCGGGGCTGGAGCCTCTCGTTGATATATCCCTTGCCTGTAGAAATATCTAATACATTTCCCTTTTTGCTATTAAAATCCAAATTTGGGACTGTGCAAAAACCCTCTCGCCATCATCCTTGGACAGCTATGCTTTTTACTCAACTCGAGAGATTGTCCGCTAGAGAGTCTGCACAATGGAGAGAGACTGACCTTTAGTCATGATGTTGGGAATAATTCATATTTGTTTATTCAAAAAATACTGAAAAATCCGTCATGGTGGTATTCGGTTTCACTGAGGGGTCATAAGATTCTGGACTTCTGAAAACAACTATGTTCTTGTCACTGGACGTATAAAAAAAGAAGATAAATCCGTATAGCAAAAAATCTTGGTGGTTTCGGGGTTCATGGGTGGCTTATACCTAGATGATAGTGCGCTTAAATGATATCATGATTGACATCGTTATTGCTCGTGAATAAATTTCCAATATCGAGTATCCTGATGAATGGTTCACTATTTGTATTTTCGAAGATACAAAAATCATCCAACAGTGATAGTATTTATTCGTGCGAAATAATTCTGAAAGATTGTGTGCTTTGTGCTTTCGCCGTGAGTTCATGCCAGTCTTGGCTAACGAAAAGACAATCTTTGTAGAAGAAAACCCGATTTGCTATTCAAATCTAAATCAAAATTGTTGACATTTTTAGAAAAAAAATCATATAACCTATTTATTGTTATCAGGCGTCGCAGCAGCCCTTCTCACCGCGCATCAACCTCCTCTACCGGCCCGGCCACTACGACATCATCTACAAGAAGTAGACGGACGTCATCTTCGAGAGTAGCCCCCCACCCTTGATCTACCCTTGAGTAATGTAAGCGCCCCTTTGATCTATCGTATCCTTCGAAAATACCCCCATTCTGTAGTGTGTGCCAAACACATTGTATCTAGACTATAGAGTATCCATCTGTTGACCTACCGTAATCCCTATAACTTCAAAAACTACCCAACACATTGTGTCTAGACTGCCCACCCCAATTTATCCCTGTTATCAGGCCTGTTCTGTATCAAAATTCAGTTATTGATTTATCGATTTCCAGCCGTTTGGCGTAATAATATTTATAGTTTCGGTTATTATGATCAGTTTGTTTGTAGTATTCCCAAAGAGTTGTACAATTTCCAGTAATCTTTATTTATGTTTGGCGCGGCGATTTGAATCCTGTTCCCTCATATTATTGTTCCCTCTCCCTCCTCCCATTTCGAATCCCTTTCAAGAACTCCCTGTGATTGTTTCGCCTGTTTATAAGTCGCCCCAGCCCATCTCAATTGTCATTCTTTCTCTCGAGCAACATCGATAAACCGATCGAATTGGATTGGGAAAGTTTGTGTGGGAAATACGAGGGGAAATGAATTATTTCCAAGAGTGCCTGTATGATATCAGCAACGTATACTTGGATAATAATTAATTTCTGAAACCACAGTAATGACCGGTATTAGGCGCTTATAGTGATGCCGGTTTGAACAGTAGCTCTCTGCACACTTTCTGTTCTCTTACCGGTTAGGAGTGTTCGTTACATTACTTCTCCATGGTATTGTAAGATTCAAATGCTCAGCAACGGTAATACGGCGTTTAGTGTACTATCGTTGCAAATTCGGATCAAATAAATAGCTACAGCTTTATTGAATCTTTTAAAAATTTTTTGACCTTTCTCCTTAGTATTCATGGTCAAAATTAGCATTGAATAAGAGCAAAGTCGAAACCCTAAACCACATAGTAAAAGTATCGATTCTACAGGTAGTACTGTTACTCGTGGAACGGTTTATTTTCTTACAATAGTTGATGTAGGTACCACCACGTAAAATTTTTACGTTCCTCTAAAATTGCCTTTTTATGTGCATTTGGGTAAACGGGAGTGCAGAATTCAGTAAAGTTACTCAGATTTTTATGAAAAAAATTAATCAGCGAGTTCTGACCTACCCGCCTAAGCCCCGCCCCTCTCGGTGCAGTCACGCACGAAATTGGTTCGGTGGGTCATGACATGATCAGTAGGTCACCATTCGCGAATTTCAAACATTTTAAATTGTATTTTTCTTGATAGCATTGAATAAAATGGCGCCTTCGTACTGATAATTGATCAATATATTGTTCATTTTGTTTGTGTGAAAGTGTCAGTCAGGACAAACGTTCGCAAGGTATACGGTATCTATAAGTGAAACAGCGAGAAGTTTTGAATTTAACTGTGTCTCAATTTCTAATGCACATATTTTGAACTCCAATGAATGGTTTAAACAAACACACTAAATAAAATATAAGAATCGATCAACCAAGAGCTTTAGTTGCACGTTCTTTCCTGAAACTTCAGCATCCGATTTGATTAGGTTCGCGTAATACAATTTTTCTCTTTTTTTGCATAGACATCGATTTTTGTTCATAGAATAAGTAGAAAAACAATTGGAAGGCTGGATCACGAAATTCAATCGGTAGCTGATAAAAACGCAGAGCGATGGAATTGGCAGGCGAAATTTAGCATGTTCGCGTAATACGATTTTCGAGATATTTTTATATGATATTCTTTGAGGTCAGGACTTCAAATTGAGTGAAATAGTGAAAAGCTGTGAAGTGTATCTCGATCGATACCGATGAGCTTGTGTCCTTGTAGTGTGAGGGTGCTCTTTCTCCACAGCAGTGATGGTTGATAAACAACAGAGTTTATCGGCGAAACGGAGACTATCCGGGTGAGGGGAACGTGGGAACTACACGACGGGGGAGAGAGACGACTGGGCGTCTCCTCGGAAATAGGCGAGGGGAATACATACGGTATTCCCTGACTATCCGGGGAAATCGTGACAAGAAATGACGGGTTCAAAGTGCGTCGACCTGTTACTTACAGTATACTTGGTATTTGAATGGGTCACGAGTTCAAGGAGAGCGCGTTCTGGGGCACGACTATTATTTACGTGGAGAATTTACTATTCGTGTATATAATTAATATGGAGTATAATTACTATACAACACCTCCCCTTCAAGATTGACACTTAGTCGATCTTAAAAACAACTTGGGGGGAAAGAGGTGAGGTGAAGGAACAACTTTGGTCGGGATATCATTCTCGGATGATATGATCAGTCTTGGACGGTCGAATCATCCTTCATTGAACACGAGATGGCGATGTCTTCTTCCTCGGACGCGAGGAAGTTCTGCCATCCTTCATTGAACACGAGATGTCGATGTCTTCCTTCACGATCTCTTTCTTGACGATGAACTTCTTTTTGTCCTGCTGCTTGAGCGTCTCCTTGGCGGCGATCTTCTCGCGAAGCGTGGTGAACTCATTCACATTGAGAGGTGTAGGAACCTCCTCAACCTTGATCGGTATCATTGTATCGATCGATTCAGTTCTCACTCTGAGAATATTCAGCTTCTGGATGAGTCGGTGGTAGCCACATGCACTTCTGCACACGCACCGACATCACCGTATTTCAGTTCACCCATGAACTTTCCGACGACCTCCATCTGCTGGCCATTGGCACACACGGCCACACAATCTGAGGAGAGACATTGCGGGGCACCGATAGATCTCCAAACTTCTTTGGAGACGAAGGAGATGTCCGATCCAGTATCGACATCCATGGCAATGGTGACTCCATTGAATAGCATCATGATACGGTAGTCAGCAGACTTGACTGCATTCACTGTTACTGTATCCACTCTGCTTCTCCTTCTGTCCCTGTCCTCATCCTCTGACTCATTGTTAGGACACTCCTCAGCCACGTGTCCTTTGCGATCACATTGGAAACACTTGATTCTCCTTCTGATACACTTCTGCTCATTGTAATCTCCTTTGCCACATCGGCTGCATCCGTACGACTTATCGTACTTCTTCTGATCGCGCGACTTTTCGCGCTCGCACGACTTCTCGTACTCTCTGGGGGACTTATCCTTCCAGTTATTGTTGTCTCTCTTGTCTCTCCCATGTACTGCATACACCTCTCGATTCGAGTCCGTGATGGCCCTCGAATCCTTCTTCAGTTGAGAGATATCATTGTATACAGAGAGGAGATCATTCAAAGTGCAGTCCTTGCCCTTCGTCTTGGCTGTTTGCATCATCTTGAGATGTACATCCGAGTACCGAGGGAGATCGAGAGCGTGGAGGAAGGTGAGCACCTTCCACTCGTCGATCGATGTGTCTCGTACTTGAGCATTCTCGACTATCTGATTCACTCGAGCGGCGAGTACTCTCACATCTTCGATGTTCTCTTTGCTCATTTTCAAATCGAGCATTGTGCGGCGTCGATCGAACGTCGACGTGTTGTCTCCGAACAGATGTAGAGATAGTGAGTCTCTCACACGTCAGAGGAGTGCGCAAAACATTGATGGAGGCAGAGGGAATTGAACCGACGACCTTCTGCCTGACAGTCAGATGCTCTAACCACTGAGCTATACCCCGTGTAAAGACAACGAGAGTAACACGCACCCTTCACCAATCAAGGAGCACACCTTTCACTCACTTGCCAATCGATGCCGAGTGCACGCTTCTCTAGGCGGCCTGAGTGTCGACGCTGCAATTCACACTTGACGATAACCTCCGGCCGAATCTCAGTTAAATTCACGTTCACGCAACACACTCAACTACTTCGCTCACAGCCACAGACCACGTCAGGCAGAACTCAGTAAACACACTACAACGAGCCACCACAGTCTCGAACCAAGTAGTCTTCCAATGAAATCGCGGTGGGTCACAGCAGTCTCAACCGGATACGCAGCAAGAAGAGAAGGTAGTCGACGACGTCAATCACAGTGAGCCACAAAAGTCTCCAACTGGATTACGCAACTAGAAGAACTGCTGAAACTAAGGTCCTTGAACTACCGTAATCCGTCGGCGCTAAATCGCCATTGCACAACGGAAATAAAGCGGTTCTAATCGTAAAGTGATTATTTAAACGAAAGTAATTAAATATATTGATATTTGCATTTAATTATATAACATTCACAGAATAAGAGGGATATAGACTGATCGATTAACGTCGTCGACTACCTTCTCTTCTTGCTGCGTATCCGGTTGAGACTGCTGTGACCCACCGCGATTTCATTGGAAGAAGCATGTGGAAAAAAATGGAGAAGCATGTGGAGACAACTAGGAACTTTCTCAACGGATTGGAGAAAGATGAGAGCCTCTTCGTGAGTAAGCCTCGAGTAGTGCAGGGCAAGATTGGTGGCGTACAAGTCGAAGCTCGCCTAGATACTGGTGCAGATGTGAGTCTGATAGGCAAGCACACAGTCGATCGAATGAAAGGAGTGGTGGTGAAGAAGAGCGATCGCTTCAAGATAGATGATGCTCAAGGAAATGCCATCAAGACTCGGTACAATAGTGGCCGAGGTACAGATGAATGTGGGAAAGAAGTGCACAGTGGGGTTCGTGGTGGCTGAAACAGCAGCAACCACTCTACTGGGGACCAATGCACTCGAAGCAATGGGTCTACAGTTGAGACTGAAGGATGAATCTGGTGGATACAGTGGTACCAGACAGAGCAGATAGTAAATCAGTGTCTTCGCAACCATTGAAGGCTGTATGTCGAACTGCACTGAGTGAGCATGCATTGAGTGCTGGAGGGCCGGTGAAGAGAACCGGAGTGTCCATCGAGAATGCAGAGGCCGACGTACTGGTCCACAGTAATGGAAGAGTCGCCCGACGTAATGTGGCGTTATTCCTGCCAGAAAGCTCCGCAGCGTGCACAGCTTCTGGAGTGTGTGAGGAGGTTGAGGTGATGAGCTACGAGAGCGCCTCTGATCTCTTGAGAATGATACTGGCTCTAGAGCAGTCAAAGAATCTCCTTCGATCACTCGTCGTCATGCTGAAGAAGACGTCCTCGTCGACAACATTCAATGGAGTCAAGAAGAAGAGCGAAGATCTCGTCTCGAAGAACAATGTCGCATGTTACATTGGATCTGACATTCTTCCCTCTAAGAATCTGGATGCGTGCACAGTGAAGGCCGTCCAGAAATGTCTCACCGAATGGAGACTCGATAAGAAGGAGGATCTCCCATTGTCACAAGCTGTTCTCAAGACATGGGAGGAAGATGACTGAATTCTAACCAAATCACGTGGATCAGTCAGCAAGGATCGATGCTACAGATGCGGAGACTACGGGCATCACTGTCGCAACTGTCCCGAGCCGCGTACATCAAGATCTCGCAAGAAGAAGAGAAGAATACAGTGTGCTGCAAGTATTAGGTCGGTCAGAAAGTTTCTTTCTTTTTATTTTGGTAATTTTAGATCGACAATTGTGAAATAAATTTTGAAGCGGAAATTGCAATAAAACATGATTTTCGGTATGTACCGTCACGACCTCCCATTACAGAAAATAGCGAACACCAAGTTCTACCCAAGAAAACAACGATAGAACAAGAGTTGCTTATTCTTTTAGCATCGAAATAACCGCCCTTCTGACCCTATACAAAAAGGAACGCAGCTATATGTCTTGTTTTCAATCTTCAATTATCGATATCAAAGTTCAAGAAAATTCAGCTATTTTCTGGATAATGGGATTCTCTCTCAATTTGTATTGGGGACTCACTATATATTGTACTTTGATATGCACTTGAATTGACATTTGAAGATCTATCGACTCGACAGCTGTGTGATGGAAACTGTTTTTCGAGAGTTCCAGAACAGTCTGTTGCATCTTCACAAGCGCTTTTCTATTAAGCATGCTGCGATAATTTCCTCGCAATAACTTAATGGTAATCATCAATCATCGTACTTTATAAATGTGACACTGGTTGGGCCCTATTACTTCTTTCCACTCTGCACTGGGTTGAGATACAGATGCGATTCATGGTCAACCACTGTGAATTTAACTTTACTTTGTGTCCCTCATACTGATTGTTCAGCCCTGATATAATGTGCGCTAAAAAGAGCAACAATGCCCTCATTGATTATGTAAAGCCATATGCTGATCGATCAAACAACAAGAATAATATAGGTCAGAATCGATGAGCGTAAAAAAGAAAGAAACTTTCTGACCGACCTGATACTTCCAGTCAGGAGACAAGCCACTGCTCTCGAAGGTAACAATTCCCAATGAGGACATTGGTTTCAAGAGGAGAGGGGCATGTAGAGGGATCAGCCTATATCCCTCTTATTCTGTGAATATTATATAATTAAATGCAAATATCAATATATTTAATTAATTTCGTTTAAATAATCACTTTACGATTAGAACCGCATTATTTCCGTTGTGCAATGTTGATTTAGCGCCGACGGATTACGGTAGTTCAAGGGCGCTGACGTGTTCCTTTTCGTCATTATTCTAGAGTTTTTCGTTGCGTTTGCGCGTGTTGTTGTTGTATTTCCGTGCTAGTTCTTGTTTATAAAGTTAATTCTATTTACCAACACTCTCCCTTGCTTGCATAGTACTTGTTAACTAGTAACACAAGGCCGTAAGTAGGGATTCTCCCCGTCTAAACTTAGTTTCAGCAGTTCTTCTAGTTGCGTAATCCAGTTGGAGACTTTTGTGGCTCACTGTGATTGACGTCGTCGACTACCTTCTCTTCTTGCTGCGTATCCGGTTGAGACTGCTGTGACCCACCGCGATTTCATTGGAAGACTACTTGGTTCGAGACTGTGGTGGCTCGTTGTAGTGTGTTTACTGAGTTCTGCCTGACGTGGTCTGTGGCTGTGAGCGAAGTAGTTGAGTGTGTTGCGTGAACGTGAATTTAACTGAGATTCGGCCGGAGGTTATCGTCAATAGTGTGAATTGCAGCGTCGACACTCAGGCCGCCTAGAGAAGCGTGCACTCGGCATCGATTGGCAAGTGAGTGAAAGGTGTGCTCCTTGATTGGTGAAGGGTGCGTGTTACTCTCGTTGTCTTTACACGGGGGTATAGCTCAGTGGTTAGAGCATCTGACTGTCAGGCAGAAGGCAATTCCCTCTGCCTCCATCAATGTTTTGCGCACTCCTCTGACGTGTGAGAGACTCAGTATCTCTACACAGAGTGATCATTGTCTCTTTGACCTCCTTGAGAGTCATCTCGATCCACTTCTTGGGTGCGATCGACTCGATGAATGTCCTCTCCACTGAGGTGCTGACGTGTCTGATCAGAAGTCTCGTCTTCTTGACCTCGTCCCATTCTTTGAGATCGATCTCGAAGATGTCCTCATGTCTATTCCACCATTTCTCGAATGTGGAACCGTCCTCAGGGGAATACACAAACTCCTGAATGCGCGATTCGATCGCGTTCACTGTCGCCACAGACAGTTCATTCGTGTTCTGATTGGAGTTTGCATTGTTTCCCGTGTTTTGACTCATTGCCTTGGTCATCTGGGTAAGCACGACCATGAGCTGATCAACGGTCGGCTTCTCACCCAAATGGGCAACTTCCTCAGCGTTATCGCCTGCCATACCGGCACTTTCGATTTATGACGAAATCGAAATTTGGGCAGCACTTCGTGTGCGACGGGTGAAATCAGCCACTTGATTTCTCAAGTAGGTAGGCACTTAGAAACCCGAACTCTGGAACAGAAATGCTGCTCTCTGGTTCGTTTTCTAGACAGTGACTGGACCAGAAAAGCTGATCGCTCCACCACACACACAGGGGGACCAGAAATGCTGGTCGCTCCCTAAGGAAACAAGAAACACAAGAAAAGATGATAAAATGAACCTTTTTACGAATTGTCATCCCTAATTCACATCAACTATAGGGACCCTAACGCCGGGAATTCCAAAATTAGAGCCGGCAAAGGTTGTGTCAGCAAATGGGAAACGTCGAAATGCGGGAATTCAAATTCGTGAAAAAATTTTGTTTTTCTCGAACTTATCAACTATTTGGAGATACAGCTTGTTGTATAGTAATTATACTCCATATTAATTATATACACGAATAGTAAATTCCCCACGTAAATAATAGTCGTGCCCCAGAGCGCGTTCTCCTTGAACTCGTGACCCTTTCAAATACCAAGTATACTGTAAGTAACAGGTCGACGCACTTTGAACCCGTTATTTCTTGTCACGATTTCCCCTGATAGTCAGGGAATACCGTATGTATTCCCCTCGCCTATTTCCGAGGAGACGCCCAGTCGTCTCTCTCCCCCGTCGTGTAGTTCCACGTTCCCCTCACCCGGATAGTCTCCGTTTCGCCGATAAACTCTGTTGTTTATCAACCATCACTGCTGTGGAGAAAGAGCACCCTCACACTACAAGGACACAAGCTCATCGGTATCGATCGAGATACACTTCAGTAGCGTTCAGGAAAACTCGGACTCGTAAAAAGGTTCATTTTATCATCTTTTCTTGTGTTTCTTGTTTCCTTAGGGAGCGACCAGCATTTCTGGTCCCCCTGTGTGTGTGGTGGAGCGATCAGCTTTTCTGGTCCAGTCACTGTCTAGAAAACGAACCAGAGAGCAGCATTTCTGTTCCAGAGTTCGGGTTTCTAAGTGCCTACCTACTTGAGAAATCAAGTGGCTGATTTCACCCGTCGCACACGAAGTGCTGCCCAAATTTCGATTTCGTCATAAATCGAAAGTGCCGGTATGGCAGGCGATAACGCTGAGGAAGTTGCCCATTTGGGTGAGAAGCCGACCGTTGATCAGCTCATGGTCGTGCTTACCCAGATGACCAAGGCAATGAGTCAAAACACGGGAAACAATGCAAACTCCAATCAGAACACGAATGAACTGTCTGTGGCGACAGTGAACGCGATCGAATCGCGCATTCAGGAGTTTGTGTATTCCCCTGAGGACGGTTCCACATTCGAGAAATGGTGGAATAGACATGAGGACATCTTCGAGATCGATCTCAAAGAATGGGACGAGGTCAAGAAGACGAGACTTCTGATCAGACACGTCAGCACCTCAGTGGAGAGGACATTCATCGAGTCGATCGCACCCAAGAAGTGGATCGAGATGACTCTCAAGGAGGTCAAAGAGACAATGATCACTCTGTGTAGAGATACTGAGTCTCTCACACGTCAGAGGAGTGCGCAAAACATTGATGGAGGCAGAGGGAATTGCCTTCTGCCTGACAGTCAGATGCTCTAACCACTGAGCTATACCCCCGTGTAAAGACAACGAGAGTAACACGCACCCTTCACCAATCAAGGAGCACACCTTTCACTCACTTGCCAATCGATGCCGAGTGCACGCTTCTCTAGGCGGCCTGAGTGTCGACGCTGCAATTCACACTATTGACGATAACCTCCGGCCGAATCTCAGTTAAATTCACGTTCACGCAACACACTCAACTACTTCGCTCACAGCCACAGACCACGTCAGGCAGAACTCAGTAAACACACTACAACGAGCCACCACAGTCTCGAACCAAGTAGTCTTCCAATGAAATCGCGGTGGGTCACAGCAGTCTCAACCGGATACGCAGCAAGAAGAGAAGGTAGTCGACGACGTCAATCACAGTGAGCCACAAAAGTCTCCAACTGGATTACGCAACTAGAAGAACTGCTGAAACTAAGTTTAGACGGGGAGAATCCCTACTTACGGCCTTGTGTTACTAGTTAACAAGTACTATGCAAGCAAGGGAGAGTGTTGGTAAATAGAATTAACTTTATAAACAAGAACTAGCACGGAAATACAACAACAACACGCGCAAACGCAACGAAAAACTCTAGAATAATGACGAAAAGGAACACGTCAGCGCCCTTGAACTACCGTAATCCGTCGGCGCTAAATCAACATTGCACAACGGAAATAATGCGGTTCTAATCGTAAAGTGATTATTTAAACGAAATTAATTAAATATATTGATATTTGCATTTAATTATATAATATTCACAGAATAAGAGGGATATAGGCTGATCCCTCTACATGCCCCTCTCCTCTTGAAACCAATGTCCTCATTGGGAATTGTTACCTTCGAGAGCAGTGGCTTGTCTCCTGACTGGAAGTATCAGGTCGGTCAGAAAGTTTCTTTCTTTTTTACGCTCATCGATTCTGACCTATATTATTCTTGTTGTTTGATCGATCAGCATATGGCTTTACATAATCAATGAGGGCATTGTTGCTCTTTTTAGCGCACATTATATCAGGGCTGAACAATCAGTATGAGGGACACAAAGTAAAGTTAAATTCACAGTGGTTGACCATGAATCGCATCTGTATCTCAACCCAGTGCAGAGTGGAAAGAAGTAATAGGGCCCAACCAGTGTCACATTTATAAAGTACGATGATTGATGATTACCATTAAGTTATTGCGAGGAAATTATCGCAGCATGCTTAATAGAAAAGCGCTTGTGAAGATGCAACAGACTGTTCTGGAACTCTCGAAAAACAGTTTCCATCACACAGCTGTCGAGTCGATAGATCTTCAAATGTCAATTCAAGTGCATATCAAAGTACAATATATAGTGAGTCCCCAATACAAATTGAGAGAGAATCCCATTATCCAGAAAATAGCTGAATTTTCTTGAACTTTGATATCGATAATTGAAGATTGAAAACAAGACATATAGCTGCGTTCCTTTTTGTATAGGGTCAGAAGGGCGGTTATTTCGATGCTAAAAGAATAAGCAACTCTTGTTCTATCGTTGTTTTCTTGGGTAGAACTTGGTGTTCGCTATTTTCTGTAATGGGAGGTCGTGACGGTACATACCGAAAATCATGTTTTATTGCAATTTCCGCTTCAAAATTTATTTCACAATTGTCGAGCTAAAATTACCAAAATAAAAAGAAAGAAACTTTCTGACCGACCTAATACTTGCAGCACACTGTATTCTTCTCTTCTTCTTGCGAGATCTTGATGTACGCGGCTCGGGACAGTTGCGACAGTGATGCCCGTAGTCTCCGCATCTGTAGCATCGATCCTTGCTGACTGATCCACGTGATTTGGTTAGAATTCAGTCATCTTCCTCCCATGTCTTGAGAACAGCTTGTGACAATGGGAGATCCTCCTTCTTATCGAGTCTCCATTCGGTGAGACATTTCTGGACGGCCTTCACTGTGCACGCATCCAGATTCTTAGAGGGAAGAATGTCAGATCCAATGTAACATGCGACATTGTTCTTCGAGACGAGATCTTCGCTCTTCTTCTTGACTCCATTGAATGTTGTCGACGAGGACGTCTTCTTCAGCATGACGACGAGTGATCGAAGGAGATTCTTTGACTGCTCTAGAGCCAGTATCATTCTCAAGAGATCAGAGGCGCTCTCGTAGCTCATCACCTCAACCTCCTCACACACTCCAGAAGCTGTGCACGCTGCGGAGCTTTCTGGCAGGAATAACGCCACATTACGTCGGGCGACTCTTCCATTACTGTGGACCAGTACGTCGGCCTCTGCATTCTCGATGGACACTCCGGTTCTCTTCACCGGCCCTCCAGCACTCAATGCATGCTCACTCAGTGCAGTTCGACATACAGCCTTCAATGGTTGCGAAGACACTGATTTACTATCTGCTCTGTCTGGTACCACTGTATCCACCAGATTCATCCTTCAGTCTCAACTGTAGACCCATTGCTTCGAGTGCATTGGTCCCCAGTAGAGTGGTTGCTGCTGTTTCAGCCACCACGAACCCCACTGTGCACTTCTTTCCCACATTCATCTGTACCTCGGCCACTATTGTACCGAGTCTTGATGGCATTTCCTTGAGCATCATCTATCTTGAAGCGATCGCTCTTCTTCACCACCACTCCTTTCATTCGATCGACTGTGTGCTTGCCTATCAGACTCACATCTGCACCAGTATCTAGGCGAGCTTCGACTTGTACGCCACCAATCTTGCCCTGCACTACTCGAGGCTTACTCACGAAGAGGCTCTCATCTTTCTCCAATCCGTTGAGAAAGTTCCTAGTTGTCTCCACATGCTTCTCCATTTTTTTCCACATGCTTCTTCCAATGAAATCGCGGTGGGTCACAGCAGTCTCAACCGGATACGCAGCAAGAAGAGAAGGTAGTCGACGACGTTAATCGATCAGTCTATATCCCTCTTATTCTGTGAATGTTATATAATTAAATGCAAATATCAATATATTTAATTACTTTCGTTTAAATAATCACTTTACGATTAGAACCGCTTTATTTCCGTTGTGCAATGGCGATTTAGCGCCGACGGATTACGGTAGTTCAAGGACCTTAGTTTCAGCAGTTCTTCTAGTTGCGTAATCCAGTTGGAGACTTTTGTGGCTCACTGTGATTAACGTCGTCGACTACCTTCTCTTCTTGCTGCGTATCCGGTTGAGACTGCTGTGACCCACCGCGATTTCATTGGAAGACTACTTGGTTCGAGACTGTGGTGGCTCGTTGTAGTGTGTTTACTGAGTTCTGCCTGACGTGGTCTGTGGCTGTGAGCGAAGTAGTTGAGTGTGTTGCGTGAACGTGAATTTAACTGAGATTCGGCCGGAGGTTATCGTCAAGTGTGAATTGCAGCGTCGACACTCAGGCCGCCTAGAGAAGCGTGCACTCGGCATCGATTGGCAAGTGAGTGAAAGGTGTGCTCCTTGATTGGTGAAGGGTGCGTGTTACTCTCGTTGTCTTTACACGGGGTATAGCTCAGTGGTTAGAGCATCTGACTGTCAGGCAGAAGGTCGTCGGTTCAATTCCCTCTGCCTCCATCAATGTTTTGCGCACTCCTCTGACGTGTGAGAGACTCACTATCTCTACATCTGTTCGGAGACAACACGTCGACGTTCGATCGACGCCGCACAATGCTCGATTTGAAAATGAGCAAAGAGAACATCGAAGATGTGAGAGTACTCGCCGCTCGAGTGAATCAGATAGTCGAGAATGCTCAAGTACGAGACACATCGATCGACGAGTGGAAGGTGCTCACCTTCCTCCACGCTCTCGATCTCCCTCGGTACTCGGATGTACATCTCAAGATGATGCAAACAGCCAAGACGAAGGGCAAGGACTGCACTTTGAATGATCTCCTCTCTGTATACAATGATATCTCTCAACTGAAGAAGGATTCGAGGGCCATCACGGACTCGAATCGAGAGGTGTATGCAGTACATGGGAGAGACAAGAGAGACAACAATAACTGGAAGGATAAGTCCCCCAGAGAGTACGAGAAGTCGTGCGAGCGCGAAAAGTCGCGCGATCAGAAGAAGTACGATAAGTCGTACGGATGCAGCCGATGTGGCAAAGGAGATTACAATGAGCAGAAGTGTATCAGAAGGAGAATCAAGTGTTTCCAATGTGATTTTCACATCAAACGATACCGTTTGACTCCAAATCCATATCGTTCCAAACCGACTCCGTTTCTGGTTATCCATTTCGAATTCATTTTTTTTTATTATCTTCATTCAGGAGAGGAAGAAGTTGTCCATGTCATCCAAAACAGTCGAGAAACTGAAGTTGTGGAGCGACAATAACCACAACGAAACTGTGCGACACGTCAGTGAAAGGATCAAGAAAGAATCAGAAGGAACCACGAGAACCATCATCGACCAGATAGTCGATTCTACCCATTCTACCATAGCCAACATAGTTCCCGAATTAGAAATTATACAATCATCTTTCACCCAGCTCTCATCAGACATTACCACCTCTTATACTGAGTTGTCCACCAGAGTAGATACACTCACTAGCTCAGTGTCACAGTTGTCGTCGGACTTGTCCACTCTCATTCAACTCGTTCGTACCAAGGATCCATCCCCTCCTTCAGCTTCATCTGTTGTGGAAAAAGGAAAATTCAACCGCCCTGCCTTTCCTTTCACCCCCACCTCCTTCAACCGCATTCCACCTCGTAATTCTCACCGCACCCATTCTCCCATTTCCACTCATCGTTCGAGAGAACGCTCTCGTTCCCCTCTTCGCGTCAATCGAAGCAACGTTCAGTGTTGTTTCTGTAAATCCAACCTCCATCTATCTAAGACCTGCACTGTAGTGACGAAAATATCAATTCGTCACTCCATCTTGATTGGAGAGAACCGTTGCACCAAGTGCTTCCGTGTCAGGAACAGTGCCCATCACGGCACCTGTGAGCCTGATATCTGTTCGTCAGGATGCACGACTCGCCATAGAGCCCCTGAGAGACACCATGAGTGGCTCTGCCCTCTAAACCCTCATCTCCAACCTTGAATTCCTTTCCGTTCTTCAGTTGTTCTGTGCTATGTGTCCTTCGTTCATTTCATGTGTTTCTCCACGTATTTGTTGTTCTCTTCAGTAGTCCATCTTAGCTCGTTCTGATGTTATTGTTATTTGTCTTCGTTCCAATAAGGATTCAATCCGTCCATACTTCGTCATCATCGTATCCACATATCATCCACTTCACTCTACACACATCCTCCATATCCATTCTCCCGGTCCTCCGCCCCCCGGAGTGTACTGAATTCCACTGAATTCAGTTCCCAAACAACCATTTAATTAAATATTCCAATAAATAAAACCAGTTTGCATTTATCGTGTCACATCACGACATTCCCATTCAAAATGTCGTGCTGTGCCGACATTCAAATCACCCGCGCACGAGCGGTCGATTTGAATTCAGTGCAATTCAGTGCATCTTTATCGTGGGATATGCCTACCATGAACCCGGAAAGCACCCGGATTAGATCAACAACCCCAATTGTTTTCCCGTAGTGATGCTATATCCATTTTAGATCGCTCATCCATCCAATCGCCTGAAAATTAATATTTATTAAACAAATATATATTTTGTGAAACTTCTCTACGTAAGTATGATTTTGAAAAAAAGGAGAAATGGGGTTATGATTAGAGGATCTGCCACCATTCATTCCATCGGCGATTTAATCGTACAGACCGTGATATCACCGTGCTGAAACTACGAATCACGGCAGATTTGAATAGCCGGAACACGACTGGAACATTGTCAAAAACCCAGATTGATAACTGCTCGGTGAAACCATAACAGTGGCTCGCAATCTCCCTGACTAGAGTGTAGAGGAAAACGGAACTAAGGCAATTGGGGAAGAGTGATACCGCAACGAATAGTTGCGCTCTCCATTTTGCACACTCTCGTATCTCTGTGACAGGTGAGAACGCGCAGAATAAAGATAGCACTACTCGACCCGACGATACTGGTAGGCAATTATCATCACTTGTCGAAACTCATTTATGATTTCAGTGCACCAAACTTTCCAACAACATTGTTATTTTCAGAAGCCGGAAGAGATTTGATACAATGGTGTAGCACACAATCACCATCGCGAATTTATGACAATGATCTCATTGTAATTGAACACGATTAATGGATTTTTTTCAGCGGGAACCCCGTATTCATTGTCGTTGGCAGAAATCGAGACCGTGATGATCATTCAGTGGAACACCAAACCAGCAGTGCCATTTTTTTTAGAATAAAAGAGGATCGCAAAGCAAGAGTATTTATTTTTTGCCAGCGGGTGGCAGTTCTTTATTTTTTCGTTTCCTACCTCAACACAGTGACTATTCCTCGATGAAATCCACAAACGCCAACACTAATATTAGCAGCTCTCTCCATTCTGCACACTCTCTTGTTTATCTGAGCACTGGAACTTTACAAACTGGTTCGCGAGTCTCAAACTCACTCCCTCCTCTAAAAATAGAGGACCTCTTTTAAAGTCGCTGAAATATTTTGAAACCAAATCCCTTATGAAATTGTCTGCCCAGATCCTGGAGAGAGATACTGAGTGAAACACAGAACTCGCAACGGTAACTATGGGTTTAAATCTATACATGTATAAAGCGCAAACGTGTGTCTGTCTGTGTGTAGGTATGTTCGGTTTGGACGTCCTGCCAACAAACAATCTAAGCGTAAGCGTACTAAGCTTATGGTCCCCCCCCCCCCCCGACGTAGCCGGGGGGAAACCGCTGGTAAACAATATTCCTTAGATGCGCCATTCCATCAGATATTGTGGTTTCCAACTAGAATAGAATGATTAACACCCAATGAAACCGGAACCCAACAGAGTATTTTACTTCTGAATCAGAACAGAAGGGGGATCGCTAACATGCGAGAAATATTTTTTAGGAGAGGTGTGTTAACAGCATTGTAGCTCTCACAGTCATGAAACTTTCGTCACTTCCCCGTCAACGGCGTTTCTCTTGTATCTGTTATTGATTGATAATAAGTATTATTTATTGATCCCTTGACTTATACCACATCGAATCCCTAACTGATCTCTCTAGCATCGTAGCTAGAAGTGAGTACAACTGTATGCACGGCCGACACAGCGACGAGTATAAGCGAAAAGGAAAGATGCGTTGCGGTTGCGCGTCGCGGCTGAGTGACGATTTATGGTATCGCGTGAAACTAGTTTAATCGATAAACCATGAGTGTTTTTAGGTTGTTCTGCACGCTCGATTTAGCGAAATCACTCCCATTCTTTAAAAAATAATCAATAAAAAATATTGGAGCTGTGTCAGATACGTGATTCATGGAGTCTGTAAGAAAAAAGTTGAACATTCTGATTTCTTGACTTGGGATCTATTTCAGCGACTAGAGCACTTGAAGGCTTCTTTTTGTGCTTAAATCGTAGGTTATCGGTCACAGACTCTACTAAATCCAGAACATGCGAACTTCAAATGCGAGAAAACTCAGACAATGGTCAAAACATCTACTCTCATTCTGATTGAAATTTGGCCTGCTGATAATGAGCTTTACGCTGTGTTCATCACTTTCATGACTGTGAGAGCTACAATGCTGTTAACACACCTCTCCTAAAAAATATTTCTCGCATGTTAGCGATCCCCCTTCTGTTCTGATTCAGAAGTAAAATACTCTGTTGGGTTCCGGTTTCATTGGGTGTTAATCATTCTATTCTAGTTGGAAACCACAATATCTGATGGAATGGCGCATCTAAGGAATATTGTTTACCAGCGGTTTCCCCCCGGCTACGTCGGGGGGGGGGGGGACCATAAGCTTAGTACGCTTACGCTTAGATTGTTTGTTGGCAGGACGTCCAAACCGAACATACCTACACACAGACAGACACACGTTTGCGCTTTATACATGTATAGATTTAAACCCATAGTTACCGTTGCGAGTTCTGTGTTTCACTCAGTATCTCTCTCCAGGATCTGGGCAGACAATTTCATAAGGGATTTGGTTTCAAAATATTTCAGCGACTTTAAAAGAGGTCCTCTATTTTTAGAGGAGGGAGTGAGTTTGAGACTCGCGAACCAGTTTGTAAAGTTCCAGTGCTCAGATAAACAAGAGAGTGTGCAGAATGGAGAGAGCTGCTAATATTAGTGTTGGCGTTTGTGGATTTCATCGAGGAATAGTCACTGTGTTGAGGTAGGAAACGAAAAAATAAAGAACTGCCACCCGCTGGCAAAAAATAAATACTCTTGCTTTGCGATCCTCTTTTATTCTAAAAAAAATGGCACTGCTGGTTTGGTGTTCCACTGAATGATCATCACGGTCTCGATTTCTGGCAACGACAATGAATACGGGGTTCCCGCTGAAAAAAATCCATTAATCGTGTTCAATTACAATGAGATCATTGTCATAAATTCGCGATGGTGATTGTGTGCTACACCATTGTATCAAATCTCTTCCGGCTTCTGAAAATAACAATGTTGTTGGAAAGTTTGGTGCACTGAAATCATAAATGAGTTTCGACAAGTGATGATAATTGCCTACCAGTATCGTCGGGTCGAGTAGTGCTATCTTTATTCTGCGCGTTCTCACCTGTCACAGAGATACGAGAGTGTGCAAAATGGAGAGCGCAACTATTCGTTGCGGTATCACTCTTCCCCAATTGCCTTAGTTCCGTTTTCCTCTACACTCTAGTCAGGGAGATTGCGAGCCACTGTTATGGTTTCACCGAGCAGTTATCAATCTGGGTTTTTGACAATGTTCCAGTCGTGTTCCGGCTATTCAAATCTGCCGTGATTCGTAGTTTCAGCACGGTGATATCACGGTCTGTACGATTAAATCGCCGATGGAATGAATGGTGGCAGATCCTCTAATCATAACCCCATTTCTCCTTTTTTTCAAAATCATACTTACGTAGAGAAGTTTCACAAAATATATATTTGTTTAATAAATATTAATTTTCAGGCGATTGGATGGATGAGCGATCTAAAATGGATATAGCATCACTACGGGAAAACAATTGGGGTTGTTGATCTAATCCGGGTGCTTTCCGGGTTCATGGTAGGCATATCCCACGATAAAGATGCACTGAATTGCACTGAATTCAAATCGACCGCTCGTGCGCGGGTGATTTGAATGTCGGCACAGCACGACATTTTGAATGGGAATGTCGTGATGTGACACGATAAATGCAAACTGGTTTTATTTATTGGAATATTTAATTAAATGGTTGTTTGGGAACTGAATTCAGTGGAATTCAGTACACTCCGGGGGGCGGAGGACCGGGAGAATGGATATGGAGGATGTGTGTAGAGTGAAGTGGATGATATGTGGATACGATGATGACGAAGTATGGACGGATTGAATCCTTATTGGAACGAAGACAAATAACAATAACATCAGAACGAGCTAAGATGGACTACTGAAGAGAACAACAAATACGTGGAGAAACACATGAAATGAACGAAGGACACATAGCACAGAACAACTGAAGAACGGAAAGGAATTCAAGGTTGGAGATGAGGGTTTAGAGGGCAGAGCCACTCATGGTGTCTCTCAGGGGCTCTATGGCGAGTCGTGCATCCTGACGAACAGATATCAGGCTCACAGGTGCCGTGATGGGCACTGTTCCTGACACGGAAGCACTTGGTGCAACGGTTCTCTCCAATCAAGATGGAGTGACGAATTGATATTTTCGTCACTACAGTGCAGGTCTTAGATAGATGGAGGTTGGATTTACAGAAACAACACTGAACGTTGCTTCGATTGACGCGAAGAGGGGAACGAGAGCGTTCTCTCGAACGATGAGTGGAAATGGGAGAATGGGTGCGGTGAGAATTACGAGGTGGAATGCGGTTGAAGGAGGTGGGGGTGAAAGGAAAGGCAGGGCGGTTGAATTTTCCTTTTTCCACAACAGATGAAGCTGAAGGAGGGGATGGATCCTTGGTACGAACGAGTTGAATGAGAGTGGACAAGTCCGACGACAAATAACCTCGGGATTCTCCCTCTCCACCTCATCCTTATAGTCTGGGAACTGCTGTTGGTTAGGCTTTGCCGGAGGCAGGAAGGAGAAGTTGATGGGTGACGGAGTCTGGAACGAATGGAATGAAGAAGTGATAATAATTGGAATGAAATGGATTGTTTATTACATAGTGATGGAATCCTCCCGGGGGACCTAGAGGCGAGGATGGGGAAGGGTCATTCTGGAACGTGTCACCATGGGATGAATGTTCGAAACGGGAGTGAGAGGGATTGTGACTGCTGCGCTGGGAACATCTGAGATTGGCTCATTGGAATGGATCTCTAGTGGAATGAGGAGATTCAGTGGACGCTCTATGATCCTTCCAGTATGAGATTTGAGAGTAGCAGAGTTCTCCGTAAGTGAGAGAATTCTTGCCATTTTCCAGCTGGATCGTGGAGTGTTTCCCGATTCATCAACAACTAAGACAATGGAAGCTACAACCGCCTTAATTTGGCCGCAATCTGTCCTACCTCACCATATCAGCCCTGGATGAAACCAACGCCGTTCGTCTTTTTTTGGGTGATTTAAGAGTGACTATCTGACCCAGTGAAGATATGCTTGGCACTAGGCAAAAAATAGAATTTGCTCTAAATGTGTGGGGTGATAGTGCGTGTAGCTCATGTACCAATGGTTTAGTGTTCTAGATCTCCGCTAAATGGTTGAAGTTTCAAAAAACTACCGTAACCCAACCAACTTTGCTCTTTCGCAACCGTTTCAATCGAGTGATATCTCAAAAAATACAGAATATTCATGCCATCACACATACCAAGTTTCATCTCGGTCGCATTGACAAGGATCGAGTTTAAACGATTTTTCGAAAAAAATTTCAAACTTTTCATTACTGCTCTTTGGGTTGCTTATCAATATTCCTTTTTTATTGCATTATTTGGAAGAGCAACCATTTACCCACTTACTCTTTGCAAATCGTAAAGAACTGAAATACACCCAAGGAGAAATACCGCGAAAACGGTGTCCAACTCGGTGAACAGTAAGATCATGATTGGTCTAACTACCAGGTATTCGTGTAAATTGGAATATTATGCACAAATATCCATGTTTCAACATTTACTGATTCCGTTTATGGTGGAATAATAGGACTGCGCGATCTTGAGAAAAAGTGTTTTTCGACCATCACGATTTATGATTTTCGCAGCTCTTCATTTAACCAACGCAGTAATGGCGCAGGCTCTTACTAGTAATAGTTCATAGTTCCTTTGCATCTGTATCGAATCCATGTGATATGGGGCTCTGGTAATTCCGTGTTCACCCTCATTTATTCACTCCAAAATGCGATTTGCAAAACTTGCAATTTTCAAAAAGCTGCAAACTTCCACTTATTAGTGCTCATTATGTTCGTAATCCATCGTGAGAAACATTCGACGATAGACGAACATAATACGCACCAACAAGTGGAAGTTTGCAGCTTTTTGAAAATTGCAAGTTTTTTTGGAGTGAATAAATAAGGATGAGCACGGAATTGCCAGAGCCCCATATCACATGGATTCGATACATATGCAAAGGAACTATGAACTATTACTAGTAAGAGCCTACGCCATTACTGCGTTGGTCAAACAAAGTGCGGTGAAAATCATAAATCGTGATGGTCGAAAAACACTTTTTCTCAAGATCGCGCAAAGTCCTATTATTCCACCATAAACGGAATCAATAAATGTTGAAACATTGATATATGTGCATAATATTCCAATTTGCACTAATACCTGGTAGTTAGACCAATCATAAGCTTACTGTTCACCGAGTTGGACACCGTTTTCGCGGTATTTCTCCTTGGGTGTATTTCAGTTCTTTACGATTTGCAAAGAGTAAGTGGGTAAATGGTTGCTCTTCCAAATAATGCAATAAAAAAGGAATATTGATAAGCAACCCAGAGCAGTAATGAAAAGTTTGAAATTTTTTTCGAAAAATCGTTTAAACTCGATCCTTGTCAATGCGACCGAGATGAAACTTGGTATGTGTGATGGCATGAATATTCTGTATTTTTTGAGATATCACTCGATTGAAACGGTTGCGAAAGAGCAAAGTTGGTTGGGTTACGGTAGTTTTTTGAAACTTCTGCCATATAGAAAAAGAGGTCAGAATGATCTAGAACACAAATCCCGTGGCGCCTGAGCTACACTCATCGAGTACTATCACTGCACACATTTTGAGCGAATTCGATTTTTTGCCTAGTGCCCAGCATCTGCGCAAGAATGTTCACTGGCTCAGATAGTCACTCTTAATATTGTTGCTGATCACCTCGAATAGCAATAAATTATTTTTCGGAACACGAACATTAAATTTATCGTGGCTCACCCTAATCCCTGTCCCTTCAAGCCAACGAGTAACATGGAACCGATCAGGCAGAAAAGAGTGTGCAGAATAGTGTTCAAAAAGAGTGTTCAAGCTACTGAATAACATGCAACATCCTGGTGGAAGGAGTGAGATACACAGAAAATGCAAATGTGATCCTCCAACCGCAAACATTTACACACCAGTCAGTTTATCGTTTCATTATTTCATTATATATTTCATTATATTTGTTATAGGCGCGTTTGAAATTTCTGGTCATTCGCGTTTATTCTGGTCAGACAAGCATTTGAGAATATCCATCAAATTTTCAAAACTGCTTAAAACAGTTACTGTAGATATATCATATAAGTATCTTTTATTCGCTCACCGTAGATGAGTACTCCCGTGCAGTCGGGCTGCATGCACTTGAGACCGAGACCAGATCGAGAATTGACTGGAAGAAAAAGAGGTCAGACTATGGAAAAAGTCTCCTACCATGAAACCTGCAAGAATAACTAACGAGTGAACTTGTGTTTCAGAGTGCCTAAGCCAATAACCGTGATCACGAGACAACAGTAACTGCTCATTACTCTTGTAGAAACAAGTGAAGTATAACAGAAACATTACTCTGCCGATTTGAGTCTGTAAGAGAGGACAACTTCTAACAGGTGAAGTTGTGTTTCAGAGGCGATTGAACAGTGTTCGAGTGAGAGATATAGTAGCAGATGAACGCACTCTCCACTATTGATGACAAAACTGAATCCATCTCTCCTCAATTCCCATGCTCTCTCGTTTCTCTGATGCGAATTTAGTGGAATCTTACCTCATTTTACATCGCAATTCTCCACCACACCCTTTTAATAATTTCGTTCGGTTCATTTTGTCAACGCCAACCAAAGATATTACTTGCTTCTCACACAGCTTCTCCCTATCATATCTACTGTGAATGAAGCATAATATTACCCGGTGATCAACCTAAGCCATTTAAAAACAGGCTTTCACCGAATCCATTTTTCGATATTTTTTGTTTTCGAAATAAATATTCACTCTCCAAAATCGTAAACAATATATTCCTTTGTCCGTTCAAATTCGCGTGAGACAACGAAGCGCCTGGTGAAAAAAGTTAGCGTAACATTCCCTCTCCGCTATCGATTCTAAGAATACACCACATTTCAGCCAATAGATGAAATGTTAACCTCTTCCGATTTGTAAATCTGACGTCTGTCGGTGCCGGTAGCTCTCTCCATTCTGCACACTTTCTCGTCAATGAGACTGTGTGCAAAATGGAGAGACGAATTGTTAGATGTTCCAAAAACCCTATATCTCACCATGTTCAATCGGATGCCGACCTCGATATCCTCCATCTTCTCCTTCTCATCGTCGACGTCTTCCTTCGGAACCAGAAGTCGTCGACGCATTGAGATATTAGCGTCTGCGAAGTTAATGAATTCAGAATATCTCAGAGTAATTTCAAATATTCGAAATAACCGTATTTCTCACGATTACAGAGAAGATTTCAAACATAATTACAAAATCATGTATCATTATTCCTTTCATACAAATTCAGATTTACGAGGATAGCGGAAGGTTTTTGAACTTGTTAACCACTTCCAATATTCGTCTCCCTTGGCTTAGTTTTGTTTCATCATTCTCTCATCTCTAATACAACTATATTTCGGATAGTCCTACGTTTAATGTCGTATCTGGTTTCTGCTCTCTCCATTCGGCACACTCTCTCGCTGATCAGACAGACACTAGAGTGTGCAGAATGGAGAGAATATTTTAAAGATCAAAGACCAATGACATATCTCCTCCCTTCACTGACTCAAACCAAGGTGCTCACTATTTCATCGACTCTTCCTCTTCACAATAATCGATGGCGTCCTTTCTTTGATGTGACCCAGCGAGAGACCGCCCGTATTGGAAGAGGAGTACTGTAGCTACAGTATCCTACAATATATATATATATAATGAACAAATGTCTATTGGTTCGTCTGTTCGGTATGGTCGTCCGGTCCACTTATGGATAAGCTATCTAATCTTACGTGATCTAAACTTATGTGAATCGCAAAGTGCTGAACCCAGCCAGTGGTGTTCATCCGACGTAGTCATGAGAAAGCCGCTGGTTCCATTATAATCCCGACTTATGAGGATATTTACCTCACTCACAATGTATACGTCTTGTTCGCCGGCTGGCAGTTCGAATTGCGTAACCAGGCGGAATTGGGAGAGGTTCCAGAACGGAATCGATTACCTTATCCTGACAAACTATCGCATTCCAATGCCCTGCCGTACCTGTAGGAGAGATCGCAGAGGAAAACGGAGGAGTGTGAGTGTGTTGATATATGAAATCTTCCATCGGATAGTCGAGCTCAAAGGGAATTGATTGCTACCGTAATCCAGAATCTATCGTATCCTCGATTCAACCGTGATATCCTACTGTATTTATGTAGTGATATTATGACACAAACATGCAGAAACCATCATTCCTGCATGGCAGTGGTTCGAGAAAAAAAACGCTCTCCATAAGCCACAAACTCTCTCCGGAGAGATAAATGAGAAAGTGTGCAGAACGGAGAAAACTAATATCTAGGTTCAGTCCAAATACTTCAGCTCAATCAATGCAGTACCCCCAATCGTACCGCGCATCTACCGTACCTGAGTGCAATCCCAGTACCGCGGATTGCAGAAAGCTTGCCAACAATAGAGTATTTGAATTAATACCTTACAAAACAAAACAAAATCGTGGTGGTGATACATTCCACATCCACAGCGTGCCAGAGATATAGAATGGCGGCGCTGCGCAAATGTGAAACTCATTCAATTCGATTCATTCTCAGCGAGTGTGTCGGTCGGAATGAAGATGAATTAGGAAGAGCAATAGTGCGAATGTGAACGGAATACTCAATAAATGATATCAACACTATTATGAAACCTTTTTGTGATTATGAAAGATGTATTCACCTTACTGATTTCCAATTTCGTCAGCTGAAAAGATCTCAAGACCCTTTTTTCGGCGTATTTGCTTTCTATGCCGCCTTTCGTCAGAGTTTCTGAAGAGTTCACTGAAGGAAACCCCATCACCATTATTATTTTCTGAATCCTCAAGAGCCGATCCACATTTTGTCGCATTTTTTTGTAGCATGATTTTTGAATTTTGTTTTTGTTTTCGAAATAATCGCCAAAACTTTTTTGTCAGTATTTTTTTTTAGATTATTTCGAAAACAAAGAAACAATTCGAAAATCTAAAAGCTACAAAATGTGGAGCACCTCATGACAATTCAGAAAATAATATTGGTGACGGGGAGCTCTTCAGAAACTCTGACGAAGGCGGCATAAAAAGAAAATAAGGTGAAAAAAGGTCTTGAGATCTTTCTAGCTGACGAAATGGGAAATCAGTAAGGAGAATACATCATTGCTAAGCACAAAAATGTTTCACAATATTTTTTATGTCATTTATCGAGTATTCCGTTCACATTCGCACTATTGCTCTCTCTCAAATGCCTCTCCATTCCGACCGACACACTCGCTGAGAATGAATGGAATTGAATAAGTTTCACAGTTGCACAGCGCGGCGAGAAACAAAGGAATTGTCCACTTTGGCACGCTGTGACATCGGGTGAGTGAATCACGATAAAAAATTATAAGTCAGTATTTATGCACCTGATGACATGGAAATGAATCGAATAGAGTTGACCGTTCGGAAAGTCGAAAATTATCAGAACAAAGTGTCTTCCGGATCGACCCGGAAAAGTTTGTTTGTCTAAAACACGTCTCGAACAAAGCAGTTTTCCGTTCCGTGATTGCTATTATCGAATGAGCTTAACTTCTTACTATAGCTATCATGAGTGTGAAGATCAAAGTCCAAGTATATCTATCAACTAATCGCGAGCGCTAAAATAATTTAGGGCTCATCGCTATTCTTATTCGTTAAAAGATCGTGGCATGTCTTGAAAATATGCAATTTAAGTGGGTGAAGGGAATTTGAGATGAGATAGGCGAAATATGCGAGGCTACACATGCAGCGCTAAATCAGTGATAATATACTCAAACCAGATCTTTTCATTGCCCGACACTCGTGCCAGAGCCCTTCCCCACGCTCAAGCGCATAGTTAAAACTAATTATTAAAAGAAATAGCGAAATAAATTGTTCATAAAAACAGAAATACCTGTATCGGTTGCGCCAGCCTGCGCGGCCACTCGAAGACGAAGTAAAACCACACGACACAACTCCTCTGAAACGGAGTCTGTCGTTATCCAATGATTAGTCACAAATATAACAAAATAAACGAACGAAATATTCACAAGAAACCGTTTTTTTAAAGAAAAAAATAACGAGCATCGTGGGCGGTCTAATTTTAATTAGACCACCCACGATGCTCGTTATTTCTTTCTTTCTTAATCTTTCTTATTATGCATGGAAGAAGTCTGGGCAAATATATAATTAAAATCGCGCAAGTACTCGCAAGCGATTAATCAATATACGGAATATATGAAATAAATAAAACAATGATAAACAACAACGTGAAACATATTCCTCGCGGGTTGAGTCGGGGTGCAGTCGAGGAGTCCACGATTACTACTTCTAATCATGGTTCCGCATATTAAAACGAGTAAGCAAGCGAGGATACAAAAACAGCATTTTTAAACGATAAAAATCAATGATCGCGCTAATTCTAGAACTTATGAAATGACGGATACGGGTACAGTAATCTTCAATTATTGATTACTGATTTAATTTTATTTTTATTTTACTAATCTTTTCACTCCAATTATTTTGAATAATTCTGTTAATATCAAGGAATATCAATATCATTCAATGATATTGACGCGTATCATGTTGAAATTGAAAAAAAAAATATTAAAAAGCACTAGTTTCTCGATATCCATGAGCAATGCTCTTCAACTCTGATATCCTTGTGATCCCTGGGATCGTTTTGTGTGAACCACCCTTATGAAACCTCCGAATTGATCAATAAAGTGATCCGTCCATCACTCGTAGATTTCTGTGGAAAGTAATCGAATCAAATGGCTACCCTATATTCCACAATAATGATAGATCCGTGTCTTTCTCCTTTTCTGTAACAAGGGAAGGTCGTGAAGTGTCCGTGGAGTTTCCGAAAACGGTGTTCACCATAGATAAACAAACGAAATATTCACACGAAATATTCAAACGAAATATTCCATAGGAGTACAAGAAACTGCTGTCACTTTTTGCCGAAGACGCCCAGGGAGCGAGAAATAATCAATAAATATATCTCGTTATGGATCAGTGCTTGCCTCTTCTCATCTTTCAAGCGTCTCTCTGTAAGTGCAACTTTCTGTCAGGTCGATCGACGCTAGAAGTTGGTATCGGCAACATTCATCTCAGAATTACCATATTTTCCACTGCCTGAACCAAAACTGTTCATTGACTCAAATTGACTTAATCCCCGCATCTAGAATAGGTGGGAATCGGAGACCCCGCCCACTGTCCTCTTATTTGCTGAAGGGGTCACGTTGCGGTTTACGCGTCGCGTCACGGCACACACTTTCCACACACTTGAAATGGCTCTGTTCGCGCTCGCGTTTTTTAATGGATACTTGAGGAACATAACTAGGACAAGCCTACAGCAAGACTTCGAACAACGGGATTCTCCATTCTGCACACTCTCCCACGCACAGCGTTTCACAACCGTCAAAAAATGTACATTGGAATTTGAATTTAAAATTAAGGGTTATGGTAATCAGGCGACGGAGGGAAATTTAAAATCAATAGAATCGCGCACCGAATGTGCGGATAATTGCGCGGCATGGCATGCGCAGCCAATTTCGAAACTCTGTTTTTCTCGTTCTGCATTTTTGTTTCGAAATTTACGCATTTGTTTGTTAGTTTGTCGATTACCCTGTAGGTTGTTCGGCTAACGCAGGTCGAGGTAGCTCGAAATTAATAATGCGCTTGGTGTAGTGAGCTTTTTTTTAAAAACAAAACCGTTGTGTTCTCTGATCATTGCTATAACCCTTCGCGGGGCGTACGCGTAAGAAGGACGGCTTTTTCAAGTAAGCGTTATTTGATACTCATTTGCAATTGAATGGCCAACTAGTAATGGCGAAATGGCGTTTTATGCCGGATTGAAGCCGGCATGCCGAGTCCGTTTTGTCATCTCGATTGCCAACTCACGCAAGGTTGTCACAAAAATTATTACTTGTCCCTTTGATTCTGGTTGCACGCGAAAGCAAGAAACATGTTTGAAGTATATCTTGATCGATACTGATGTGCTTGTGTCCTTGTAGTGTGAGGGAAGAAGTGACCGAGTGATAAACAACGACGTTTATCTGCGAACGTAGACTAGACGGGTGATGGGGACGTGGGAACTAGACGACGGGAGAGAGAGAGACTCGACTGAGAGTCTCCTCGAAATGAGCGAGGGAAAATACAATACGGTACTCCCTTAAGTCAAGGGAAAGCGTGACAAGAAATAACGGTTTCAAAGTGCGTCGACCTGTTACTTACAGTATACTTGGTATTTGAATGGGTCACGAGTTCAAGGAGAGCGCGCTCTGGGGCACGACTATTATTTACGTGGGGAATTTACTATTCTTGTATATAATTAATATGGAATATAATTAGTATACAACAATTCTCATTGGAAATTCCCGATGGTGATTGTGTGTTGCATCGAGGAGTCAACTCTGTCGGTTTCTGAAACAACATTGATATCTTCAAGTGTAGCGCATTAAAATAATAATTCGTGGTGGCGAGTTTCGCCAAGTGCTTAAAATTGCCTAATAATGTTGTCAGATGAAGTAGTGCACTCCATATTCCACACACTCACACTGGTCAGAGAGATAATAGAGTGTGCAGAATGGAGAGAGAGAGTATTCGATGGGACATCACCAGTACGGCTCCTACTTCTAGTAAACTACTCTCACATGGTTGCATTACCCTCTAATCGTTGTGAACTTTGTCATTGGGGGGCTTCATCGAGGAGTTATCCAACTGTGCTTGTGAAAGTGGATGAGTCTTGCACGACTCAGACGACGACTCTTGATGACGGGATGAAGCGGTTTTTTGTGTGGAGACGAGGAATCCTCGTCCATTTTATACTCGCTCATTGAGAGACAACAATGGGCCATTTGGCTAAGTGAGATGGGGATTAGAACGCAAATGGGAAGACGACTATTGTTCTGATCGGTAATTGATTTATGGATCAGACTCTATTCAACTAATATCACAACAACAAAAAGTGAAAAAACAGTGTGGATGGAATATATTGTTTTGTGGTTTTGTGTTTCATGATTTTCCTTTGACTAAGAGGTGGCGCCTTGAGATAATACGAGCGCACCTCTTGTCTGAGTGAAGTAATTGTAGATATAGACTGATGATTAAGACGGCGCGGTTTTCGGATTCATGTTTTGTTTGTGCGCTAGTGATTAATCATTCGTTTGTTGATGGCAATAGTCTAATTAACTAATGTATGCGCTTGTCATGGTTTCTTTTTTTCTTCCTTTTTCATCACTCCTAATCTCCGTTTTCATTGAAAACTGTTTTGATCAAGATTCGAAAAAATAAATAGTAGTCGAATCCTGGTGCTTTATGATTTCATGGTCAGTTTATGTCTCAGTGATTTCGTCTTGAGTTAATATCCCTTCCCCCCCCCTTGCTCACTAGCCTAATTAAAATGTATTTGACTTCACATGATGCGGTGCGTAATTAATATGGACACTAGTGATGGCAAATCGACCGCGACTCTCCTCAATTTTCATGTTATCTGTCGGTCAGAGAAACAAGAGAGCACCGGTTTGAAGAGACTCATGTTCCGATATTTTCATCTCTGAAATCAACTTGATATATCGAATAAATATTCAAATTTGTTTATTTGAAGACAATATATTGAGAAATCCGCCATGGTGGTTGACGGTTTCACTGAGTAGTCATAAGAGTAGGGACCGCAATGAGATATGTAGAGAAAAATCTTAGCGCCATCGCTTGTAGTTTGTTCTATGGAATCGTGACAGCTGAATCGACTGCGAATAAAAATATTCACGAGAAAAAATAAATAATAAAAATATAGATGTTTATTGAAATAGCTTTTTGTTCAGCGATCCACCGTAATGGGATAAGTAGAGTCGTGTATCAACTTATGATTTAAAATTATAGAAAATATTTCATTGTAGTTTTAATTATTGTGAACTATAACTGATTGTTGCGCGGGAGTCCATAGAAGGTATTTGAAGCGGTTCGAGGATAGGGGACACGAGCCAGACCGAGGAGAAAGCAAAACTCTACTATAGATCACAACATTTCCACTTTCCAAGGTCGAAATCGAGGGTCCCACCTATGGCCACCTATAATTCACTATGACCAAAACATCCGCGAGAGTCATTAGAACGAGTTAGTAGCAGTGCGAGCGATGGGGACGACCGTGGACGATGTCAAAAATGTCAAAAACTAGGAAGACATTTACAAAGATGACGATTTTGTTGTTATTTGCGGAAGTTCAGTCAAACCTCGTGCAAGGTGGGGTGCTTGTGCGAGGAGAATGCGTTATATAAGAAATAAATATAGTTTTGATGTGAACAATATACTAAAATTAATTTCGAAAATACGGCTAAAATAAGTCAGTTGTCGATCCTATCGGGTGTGTCTCCGAGGCGAGGGTTCACTATTACGATATTTTGCCCCGCACTCGCAACGACACTATTGGGTATCTACATAAGAGTCTGGATTTCTGAAAACTCAATGTCGTTTACATTTCTTGAACAAAAATTACAAATTCATTGAGCGATAAATACCTGGTGAATCATGGGTGCATGGTTGCCTTTTGTCTCGCTGATTTTAGCTTCACTGATGGACTGGCCACACATCCGATAATCCATTAAAACCGTATGATTGCGTGCTCTGATCGGAGAAAGATAGCGCAGTATCAATAATGCATCTCTTGCGGCTTCTAATTCCAGAGTTCTGTAATGAAATACCCGGTGCTTCCCGGAAGCAGAATTTTGCTATGTCTCAGGGGCTGTGGCTTGAATTGCTCGACCCCTCCTCCTTCGAGTATCTAAAAATTATCAAAAATTGCTTGTCTATGCTTTACTCGTTCACAAAAATATTGTTTTTCATTTCTTCTCACATCTCCTTTTTCTAATTCTCAGATTAAAATGCCAACGGTGTTTGTGAATTTTACTGAGTGGTGATCATAGTCAATTCCGACAATGATTTCTTCATATTCCTTTTCAAAATTCATCTATTTCATATCTGTCGTTTCATCGAGGCATCATCAAATTGGTGTGATTGGGAGACACAATGGACGTGAAGCTCGCTGTTTCATAAATTCGTGCACCTGTGCGTTGCGCTCTACTATTATTTTAAAATGCGCTGGTGATTGGGCGTTTCACTGGGTGATCATCACAGTCGGGGCTTCTGAAACGACAATGAATTCGATTTTCCACCTAGTAAAATCTATTAATCATGTTCTATTACATTGTGCTCGTTCTCTTTTGAAATTCGCGATGGTGATTGTGTGCTGCACGAAGGGATCAACTCTCTGTCGGCTTCTGGAAATAACAATGTGGTTTGGAAGTTTTTGCACTGAAATCATAAATCGTGGTGGTGATTGTGAGTTTTGCCAAGTGATGATAATCATCTAAGAGTGTTGTCGGATTGAGTAATGCTAACTCTATTCTGCGTACTCTCACCGGTCACAGAGATAAGAAAGTGTGCAGAATGGAGAGCGCATCTATTCGCTCCGGTATCACTCTTCCCCAACTGAATTAGTTTCGTTTTCCTCTACACTCTAGTCAGGGAGATTGCGCGCCACTGTTATGGGGTTTACCGAGCAGTTATCAATCTGGGTTTTTAACAATGTTACAGTCGTATTCCGGCTATTCAAATCTGCCCTTGATGCTGGTGATTCGTAGTTTCAGCCTCGGCGAAATCACGATCTGAACGATTAAATCGCCCGATGGAATGGTGGCCCTCTAAACAAATTCTCACGTTTTTCAAACTCATGCTTCGTAATACGAAGTTCGTACACGTTGGCTCTCTGTGGTAGCACACACATAGAGATGTTTCACAAAATATTTGAAAAAAAATTGTTTTAATAAATATTTTACTTCTCAGGCGAGCGCACGCTTGCTGAGTACTGCGTGTCGGAGATCGAGCAGATGTGTGTGGACGCCGACCATCTGGCCATCACCGCCTTCGTCCAGGCACTCGGTCAGTGGACTACCGTAATTTATTGATTTTGTGGCATATGGTAGATTTTTGGTGATCGAGAAATTACTGTACTACATCAAGAGCACTTGGTGTGATATGCCCCTCCAGGTGCTTTCCTGGTACATGGCTGGCTTATCCCGCGATTAAAATGTGTTGAATCGATCCTCTCATGGTTTTGCTCATTCTATAAAATGTTATTTTATTTATAAAAAAAAATTCCCGCCTGGCGACTTGATTTGGGCTGGTCACGAAAACTTGGTAGTTAACGGTTTCAGTGATCGCTTATGTTCCAATGGTACACCTAGAGCTAATCCATTGTACTCCGCCTGGTAGACCTAATCACCCTTATCGACTAGTTAATAACTTTAAATGACCTGTATTCTCATACCTCTCTTACATCATATTTACGCAGTTGTGGACCAATTTTCTCCTGCCAATGAACCAATTTTGCAGCCCATTGGTATTTAGAAATGTGTCGGTCTCCACATCGAACGGCCTGATACACAGTCCACTGTAGTCATTAATTTGAATTGTGGTTGATTTTTTTAAAATAAGATATTTTGCGCTTGTGACCTGAACCCGGTGGTTCTCGTTTTCATAGTTGCACTATTGGTCGCCGGCGTTGTCTTGAAATGATTGTTTCAGGGATGCACTTAGAGAGAAAAACGTAACAATCGTCGCATTGTAGATCACGTTGGACGATTTATTCAAATATACGAAATGCTGGATGTAAATTCGGGTTTGGCTCTCTCCATTCTGCAAACTATCTCGCCTATCAGAGAAACGAACTAGAGAGTGCAGATTGGAGAGAGTCGAAAACCGAAAATATATCACTACTGTATATCTGGCGGATTCGGGGTTCTTGATTGAATCATGTCTCATTGGTCAAATCTCTGTCGACTTCATAAAATATCAATGCAGTTGGGAAGATTAGTTCACTGAAACAATAAATTGTGGTGATGGTTGTGAGTTTCTTCGAGTGATGATAGGTGTCTAATGTTGTTGTCGGATCGAGTAGTGCTCTCTATATTCTGCACACTGTCACCGGTAAGAGATATGTGAGAGAGTGTGCAGATTGGAGAGAACAACTATTCGATCCGGAATCACTACTCTCTAAGCATCGACGTATTGGAGTAGAGCCTTGTGTTGATTGATACCATCTTGATTGCAGTAATAGAAAACACATTTCATTTTCCTCCATTCGATGCAGATCATCACGATAATTTCTAAAATGGAGTGAGCCTGCTCATTAGTAAACTTGATAGACGGAATAAATATTCAGATTTGTTTATTTAAAGAAAACAATACTGATCCGCCATGGTGGTTGACGGAGTCATTAGAGTCTGGACTTAGTCTCGAAAGAAAAGACAAACTGGTTGAGCGAAAAATACCTGTTGAATTCTGGGTACGTGGTTGCTTTTTGTCTCGCTGATGTTCTCTTCTGTTGATATCCATCACACATGTCAACAATATACTAATACCGTATATTTCGCGCCATGATAGGTGAACGATATTGCAGAATGAAGAAGCCATACGTGGGTAAGCATCCGTGAAGAATTTTTCAAAAGTCGCTCAAACGTCCCAGTATTTGGACTCAAAGTAGCCCGGTGAATGGTCATTCTAAAAATCAGGTGCCTTTTGGCCTAAGTCGATGTCTCGTTAAATGTTCATACGAAAATGCGGCAAATTCGTTGAGGAAAAAATGCCTGGTGAATTCTGGATGAATGACTGCCTTTTGTCTCACTGTTGCTAGCTTTAGTTGATTTATTGATAGATTTAATGAAAAGATATCTGAAGTTAATTCGCTGATTAGTAATGCCTGATCGAATAGTGTTCTGGTGTATTTTTGCCGCAGGGAACGCTTGACGGAGACTAGTGGTTGGGCCGCGCGCCTTTCTCTACCTCTTGCAAAACATGACCTGCGGGCGGGAGTCGAACCTGCCTGCGTCGGCATGCCAGTCAGACACCATGCCCATCCATTCTGCGCACTTTTTCGCCGGTCAGAGATGTGAGAGAAGGGGCAGAATGGAGAGAGCTACCATTCGATCTGGCACTATTAGTGATACCGGATCGTGAAATGCCGGTGTTTGCTTGTCTCACAGAAAGATCATCAACGTATAGGAACGACAATGATAGGCCGCTACTCGTTGATAAAAATGCTCGTATGCGTTTTGCTCTCTTTCTGAAATATGTCGCTGCCGCGGTTTGGTGTTTCACAGTGTGTGCATAACGGTCTGAGCTTCTGGGAACAACGATATGATTTGGATGATTTGTTACAAACCCGATAATCATGCTCTTTTTCATTGACCTAAAACTGACTGAAATTTGTGCTGGTGGTTGTGGGGTTTATCCTGTGGTCATCTCACTGTGGGTTTCTGAAATCGACAATGATCGAAGTCTAAGTAATCTATTCAAATTCATCACACGCGTTGGTTGTGAGTTTCGTCCAATGATGATAATTGTATATCAATTGGATACTGTAATGGAAGGGTCATTAATGTCTTGTAAAATCATAATTGTTAGTCGCAAACAACAGGGTTGCATCCTATAATACTAGTGAAATTTGGCGCTGGGATTTATGTGTTTCACCAAGAGATCATCAATCACAGTCCGGATTGCACCTACGACAGTGATTCACACTTATCCCTGAAATTTACAACTGTACTCGATTATTGTGATTACTAGTTTCAACGGAGTGATATCACGGTAGGGAGTAGGGCTGCGAAAACGATTCCTCTGTAATTCGTTTCCTCTCTCACCATCCAGTCGCGGACGAGTCTCTTGAGTATTCATTCCCTCTGGTCCTTTCAGCCAGAGGGTTCGAGTAGTCGTTTTGATTTCGAGTCGAAATCGAGTCGAGGGTTTTTTCAGCTCTTCGTTGACCGAATCAAATAAGTCAAACGCAGTTGGAATCAGCTCGTCGAGTGCTATCAGAAAATGTCTCATTTGGAGAAAAATATATATATTTGAAATTTTCGAAATTTCTCAGCGTTGGCTTTGCTCTAAATTCACTCCGAATGTCTTACAATACGCTTCTTTTATCAAGTTTTCGTTCCATGTCTGATGATCATATCGATTTATATATTTCAATTGTGAATTTCATCTTGAAGCATGTGAGTATGCCCTCTGGAACCTTCCAGTAAGTCTATTATCGGCTTCCTTTTGAATGGTGCGAAATGCCCCTCTAGGGCAGCTCATAATTTTACGAACTTCATTCGGATGGCTCATAATTTATTCGGAAGGGTCCGTCTGATATGTTATCCAATATAAGGAAATCTCCTATAAACCTTCCCCCATGCTCGTTCCCCAGTCTACTTTCACCGCCACCCTACCCTGTGATGTACCCGATTCTGAAGAAACCTATAGTTAGATGTCAGACGAGAGTGACTTAAATGAGTCTGCCGCTGATGACGATGAGACGATTCCAAATTATTTGAGTTGGTCCACAAAGAGCTGAGAAAACACGCTCGACTCGAAATGAAAACGACTCATTCGTCCTTTCTGGGTGAGAGGGTGAGAGATGATCCCTCGAGTCACTCGAAAAAAGAGTAAACAAGTCGAATATTCGGGAGTCGTTTTCGCCGCCCTACTAGGGAGGTTGAGTTTTCGATGTGTCGGTTGGCCACTCTTCTAATCAAACTATTAGTGATGATGACTATGCTACCTCCAGGGTGGTGATCACTGATAACGAAATAGCTTTCGCATTATTTCGGAAAAAATTCGACTGTACCAGGTGACTCTCGGGTCCATGGTAATATAATCCAATGTAGAACATGTGTTTAATCGATCGACGCGAAGCATAAAATATATAAAAAATAAAATAAGAAGAAAAAAACACACATGGCGGCTTCACGGTTGCGTTATGAGTCAGCGCTCGAGCTCTGAATGATTCGATTGCAGCAAAATCGTTTCTGAGCTGTTCAATAGCCATATTTATTTGTCTATGAAAAATAAGAGGGATTACAGACTACCCTATAGTTCCAGGATTCATGATGTGCTAAATTCTTAGTGATGGCTCGTTGCGTTGATGCGATGTCGAATGTGTCCCAATTAAATAATTAGCTAGTCTATGATCTCAGAGAGTGCGTGGCGTTCATATCTTCTATCACACATTATTCCTAAACAATACCTCCTTTCTCACTGAGTATTCGTTCAGACACATGTTCATGCACTGTGTGGTCTCGCCTTTTCTATTCATAATTTTGTAAATCATCATTTGAGGATAAAATGGGAGTGTTGATTTAGACCGCGCGGTTTCCGGATTCATGAGTTGCTTTGTCCTATGTGATTGCACGTATAGCTGATCTTCCTCACCTGGCTGTTCAATAGCCTAGTAAAGCCATTTCAGTGTATGAACTGAAATGTCATTTCGCTTTGGTTTCACTGACTTCTGATCACTACTGTGAGATTGAAAATGACAATTGGATCCGCATACATAGCAATTTCAATTCATAATATACTTTAATGCTGAAATGAGATCCGCCCGTAGTTGTAGGCTTCATGTAGTTCTCATAACTACCTGGAGTTCTGCAAACGACAATTCCAGACCGATTCGGCGTATTTTTCAACAACAAAAAATCGCACTTATACATTGTGACGTCTGTTCTTATTCTGTGGAGGATGTGTAATGATGGTTTCACTGAGATGCTTTCACTGCCTTGTCAAACAAGGATGTCGTATCGTCGCTGTGATACAAAATCCTAATTAAGGAAACTGGTTCTGGGTTTCATCGAGGTATAATCGCTGTGGTGACTTTGGAAACTACAATTTGACATGGTGATAGCTTTGCGCTGTGTTCATCCCTGTCTTGTCAGTGAGAACAACAATGCAATGCCGTTACCTCATCGTTTCCTTTAAAAAATTCCATCATATTTGCAATCCCTCTTTTTTCGGATTGAGATGCGCTGTTGTCTTCTGGTTTCGCTAAGTGCTTATCATTCTATTGAAGTTGCCTACCATAATGTACGAGAGAATGATGCGTCTAAGGAATAGTGTTTATTCAAAGCCATAGCTAGCTCATCGATGATCTCTCTCAAGGACGTGAATGCGACAATTTCATAAAGATTTTGATTTCAAATTATTCCTGCGACTTTAAAAGAGGTTCTCTATTTTTGAATTTTCAAAAATCGATCACACACTTTAGCCATGTTCCCTCTACTTGTATTCTGAAGTGAAGTCAGTGATACCGGATCGAATAATAGCTCTTGTGTAGTTCATAGCTCACCACCGGACCCAGATAGAGAGGAGGGACTGAGTTTGAGACTCGCGAACCAACTTGTAAAGTTCCAGTGCTCAGAGAAACAAGAGAGTATGCAAAATGGAGAGAGCCGCCATTTGAGACGGTATCACTAGTAGTGTGATACCGTCTCGAACGCCGACCATCTGGCCATCACCGCCTTCGTACAGGCACTCGGTGAGTCAACTACTGTAATTTATTGATTTTGTGGGATACCGTAGGTAAATAGTGATTGAGAAATCGCTACAGTGCTCGACCAATGGTACACGATCTAAAATGGTTGTTGCATCATTTGGGGAAATATATCCAATCCAGTTGATTCTCGGGTTCATGGCAGACATATGCCACGATAAAGATGCGCTAAAATGGTCGTCGTTTTCCTTGCTTTCAATAAAAAAATCAATAAAAGATTTCTTCGAAGGTCGTGCAATATCCCGTGCAATATTTAATTACAAATGAAACCATACGACGCGATGCTTCTTTCTGGTTGAATTTCAAAAATAATAGTTATTTAAATAATATTTATCAGGCTCGCCGATCCGCATCGAGTACATGGACAGGTGGAGCCCGACGGCGGATGGCATTACGAGTTTCCCGAGGTATGGTATTATTAATAATGAGATTTTAATTAGTTGATTTACATACCTGGTGATTTTCTGGTGCTTTGTTTGGCCAATAATGTGCGGAGGGACATCGAGTTGATCTGTGAGCGAGTTGATCTCCAAATCCTAAAACCTCTTCATTCTGTAGCATTTAATTTTGGAGAATAACTTATTGAAAATTGTGCCATGGTTGATCTACGATTTCACTGAGAGGTCATCGGAGTCTGGACTTCTGAAAAGAATAATGTTATTGCCTTGGCTTTTGTAAAAAAAAAAAGAACTATTTCGTCGACGAAAAATTACCTGGTGGTTCCCGGGTGCGCGGGTGGCATATGTATCAGTGACAGAAAATGAGTCGATCCACCCTTCGTCTACTGGAAAATACAATTAAATGGCTTCATTTCGCTCAATCTATCATACATTGTAGCAATTTTCGAAATGGTGAATTTGGCCATTACTGATTCGTATAAAAATAATATTATTATTGAATATTGAAAAAAGGATGGAGAAATCCGCCATTGTGGTTGATGATTTCACTGAGTGGCCTTCAAAATTGGAAACCACAATCGTAACTACTAGTGCGCGATCGAATAGCGCGCTCTCTATTCTGCACACTATCACCGGTCAGAGAGACACAGCGTTTCGAGAGAGGACAAGAGTTAGAGAAACAGAGAAAAACTAGAGATAAGGAAAAGTGAGAGAGTGACGCGAACCGTGACGCGTTGCTACTTTGGCTCCGCTCGCTCTTTTGATGTGCAATCTTTCTTTTCCGTTCAAGACCCTATGTCCAATCTCGCCATACTGCTGCAACGTTGTGAGAGAGGGGAGAGAGTGTGCAGAATGGAGAGAGGAACTAATCGAACTAATTGTCACTGAGCCGCGCTCGTTCCGGTTACTTATACTTCAAGAACCTAACTGCCTTTTATAATATTAATTTAAAAATAATAATCTTTTCAGGCTCTCCGATCCGCATTGAGTACATGGACAGGGATGCGGCACCCGATGGAGGATGGCACTACGAGATCCCCGAGGTGAGCAATTAATTAAATTATTTAATCGATTAATTAGTAGCAACAGTACCGATGGCCTGAAAAAAATTGTTAAAAAATTGGATTCGTAGTCGTTACCGGGTGCATGATTGTGGTATCTCTCGAGGCAGAGCCCGTGGTATCTCTCGTGGTATCTCTCGAGGTAGTGCTGAATGATATAGGAACTCTGGAGACGATGTTGTATTGGGGCTCTATTTCCGTAAAACGCTAAGGCGTTGCAATTTTATTAGACCTCGGTTTCTTCTAACTCAGAAGTGGATTTAGAGCGCATTAGTGATATTGTTTCGGTGTTCGACTATCTCTCTATTCTGCACACTTTTTCGTCTGTCTGACCTGCTAGAGAGTGTGCAAAATGGAGAAAGCGAAATCCGAAACGACATCACTATTGAGTTGATCGAACCACCCTGAGTGTGGTCATGCGGAAAAAAAACCTTTTCATTCTCCATATCGAGATTGGGCAGAGAGTGTGCAAAATGGAGAGCGCTAGACAAAGCCTGACCACACGGCATTCCAGAGGGGGGGGGGGGCGAGAGAAAGAGAGCAGAGATAAAGAGAGAAATTAACAATTTGTCAACCAAAATTTGCCTTGTAACGGGAGCCGTAGCCGTCAAAAAGCGTGGTCTTGTCGCGAATGTTTTTAAAATTCATTTTTGCAGTAAAATGCCGTGTGCCCATCAGTGACAATTAGGCAAGTTGTAGTACGGAATAACTAACTATTCATATTTTTAATGCTCGGAATTCCGCCATGGTGGTCGGCGGTTTCACTTTGTGGTCATCAGATTTTGGACATGAAAACAGCAATGCGATTTCCAGAATTTGTTTAATAAAGACTAATTCGTGTTGCAAAAAAACCTGGTGACTCCAAGGTGCATGTGTGGATTATGTCTCAGTGACTGATCGTTGAGCGGATATATTTTACTTGGGTGATATGAGGCCGTTCGCCTTATTTTCGATCAAAACGGAAGAGATCGGGCACAGCTCAAAAAGGTCGAATTTCTGAAACTGTGCGTTTTGGGGTTATCGAGGGTGGTGAAGACGATGTGCATATCCATTTTGTCCACAGACCCCTCGTTGGCTCCAGATGGCGTCACGTCGAAATCACATTTTCACGTTCTACTCGGCACCCGATAGTGCTATTTTTAGGTGATAATGTTTCCTGGGGTAGATTTCGACGCCGAACACGCTTGTCTTGTTCATTTTTCATCATTTTCAAAAATAAATGTTAAAAAAATGCAAATCTTGACAGAGTCGTTTCCGGGCTTGCCACTGTGCAGATATCGATCGGGCGTCACGAGAGGATTCTGAATCTATATTTTCATCCAATTCTAGGGTCAGAACTCGGAGATAGACATTTTACAGTGTCGTGAGATTGTAAGAAAAAGAGGCTTTACTCCCTTCCCTCTCCCTTCATTCTCGTGCGCTCTCTCCATTACCCACGCTCTCTCGTCGGGCGGGGTCAGGGAAGCGATCGAGGGGGGAGAGGAAGGGGCAAGGGAGACACTTTTCCTTACAATGTCACGACACTGTAAAATGTATATCTCCGAGTTCTGACTCTAGAATTGGATGAAAATATAGATTCGGAATCCTCTCGTGACGCCCTTCGAGAATCATCTTCGAGAATCTAACCCCGCCCCTTGATCTACCCTAGAGTCCTTTGATCTACCGGATGTATCACTAGCCCTCTTGTCTCCAATGTTCTTTTCTACAAATGATGATGTTGTTTGTAGTGTATTCCCAAAGAGTTGGGCAATTTCCAGTATTCGTTCATTAGTTTTGCGGCGAATTGAGGCTGTTTTTCTTAGTGATGTTTTGTCTCCTTTTCCTGATTCTCCCCCATTGTTTCTGCTCCCGATTGCGAATCTAATCGGGATTAGGGCGGTAAGCCGAGCGTCCTTTCCCCCATTCTTGTCTGCTCTTGTTCCCTCTCCTTCTCCCCTCCTATTTCGAATATCTTTCAAGAACTCCCTGTGATTGTTTCTCCTCTTAAGTATTAGGATTGGCAAATATATACTCTCCTAATTTCGCGTGATCGGATTTAATCGATAATCCTCTGCCAATAATTTATCGACAAAGGTAGAGACCGCAGAGGGATATCTTCAGAAAAAAACTAGGATCATTCCGTCCAATTTCCCCTATGGATTCGTTGCTGCTGAATCGAATACGAACAAAAATATATTTTAAAATTATTAAATGAACAAACTAAAGCAATTAATAAAAATTGCGGCTTGAACGGACCCACAGTAATACTTTCTTGTGTAGAGTCGTGTCAAACTTATTACCAACAACGTTTCCTTTGTTTTAAAAATTATTTTCAGCATTTCACAAGGTTTGATTTCAATTATTCGTTTAGTAAGTTATACTACTATGTATAAGGGAGTAGGCATGGGAACAGTTTGCAAGCAAAATCATTTCACAGTCCAGAAAATGATGAATTAAGAAATTTAAAGTTCGTTGACTTCGAAGCTATAAAACTTTCTTCCGGGTTAACCTCAAGAATCATATTTAGTATCAAAACAACCGCAATGTTCGCTAGAATAATAGGAGAAATAGACTTAAGCGGTGACATTCGATATAAAGGAATCTAGGTCAAAGTAGATCAAAATGACGCGTTTTTGACCGTTTTTGTCCTGTAAATCACTTCTCGATCCGTGCATAGTGTCGAAAGTATCGTGCGCGTGTTCAGAATAATTAGGTTTATCTACTTAAGCGGTGACATTCCATATAAGCATCTGATAGGTCAAATGTAGATTCCAATTTTGAGCTCTATTTGCGAGCGTATCTGACGCGAAGAAAGTATCGCGCCGTGCTAACAGAGATCTGAAGTATGCATCGCAATCATTGAAAAAATGTTTTAAAACTAAATAAAGAAGCGAAAAATTGACAAAACTGAAGCGCGTTTTTGAGGTGGTGTGGTTGGGCGACTTTTTCGAATACGCAGCACAAAATCCCTCAACGCCCGCACTCCGCGGTCTCTAGACAGAGGATTATCGGCCCTCCAACCTATTTCAATTGTCATTCCTCTCCCCGGGCAGCATCGATAAACAGATCAAGTTAGTTTTTTTAGATTGTAATTAGATTAGATTTCAAATTAGATTGTATTTATGTATATTATTTTACCATTAATGTGTTTAGGAGGCTGGCAGTAAATTGTTGAAAGGGAAAGGTTCACCTCTCTCCATTTTGCACACTGTCTCGATGGTCATACAGACGAGCAAAAGTACAGTATGGAGAGACCTTCTGACCTGGTAACACTCATCGGAGGTATTTTAGCTAGAGGGAAGCTTGTCTCTAATTGGATTGAGTTGGACTAATTGAGAGAGGTCGTGAGGGCAGCGGGCGGCAAAGTCTATTGTCTGCTTTGTGTTTGCGCATCACTGCTGATTGAATCAGTGCCGCGAGCAAAATGTTTTTGTTCCTGCCTGATTGGGCCTTCACTCAAATCTCAAATTTGGAGTCAACGATTGTTTTCCGATTTATCGAGAACAAAAAAGACTGCAACTTTCCTAGGTTCTCTTCCCTCCTCTTGCAATGAATTTTCATGTTCCTGGCTGATTGCGGTTTCACTCAATTTTCAAATTCGCTGACTTTGTGAGACTCCGATTATTCTTTGGATTTGATCCTCATAAACAATACCTGAAACTTTACTAGATCTTTCAATTTGAGCGATATTTTCATTGGACTCGACACCACACCGTTGTTCAGACTGATTGTGGGTCCGCCATTGAGTTTGCACTGAGTCTTTAGAAACCGACGACCCATCTCGGTATTAGTGATGACAAAACGGACTCGGCAAGCCGGCTTCGCCGTTGAAATAGCCGGGTTGAATCCGGCTTCAAGCCGGCCCGATTAGCCGTTTTGTCATCATTACTCGGTATATCGTACAAAAGAACGATTGTCGATGTATTATTTATTATTATCCCTGGCCTCCTTCAAATTTCGAAATGAGACAACCGGACTTGGTTGCGGAAGAAGAACAATCTTTCCCGCACGGCGTTTTTCATGGGGTGAGCGAGAGAGGAGAGAGCGGTCAGGGGAATGGCGAGAGAGCATGCAAATGCGAAAGCGTGTGCAATGGTCTCACCACGAAAGCTCACTTTCTATTTGCCATCACTACTCTCGCACGAGACATGAATGCGCTAACCTACCTCTCTCTCCCTGTCATATCATAACACGGGACGACGTTTGGAAAACAAATCGTAAACCGATCCCTCCCGGCTGGCGCGAGCCCTTTCATTCCTCCCTCCGCCCTCTCCCCCTGACCCTCTCCATTCTGCACACTATCTCGCCATTCTGCTACCGTAGAAAGTGTGCGAAATAGAGAGACTCTCACTTCTGGCTCTCTCCATTAAGCACACTCTCTCGCAGCTCAAACCCACGAGATAGTGCGCAGAATGGAGAGCCTTCCGTCCCTTGGAATCCCGTGCCACCACAACCACGGAACTGTTTGCTCAGATGTCAACGCAGGGTTGTGAGAAGAACCCTACCTCCGCAAATCTTTCTCTCGTCTCTGGAAGCAGTAAGCTCTTGTTTTGTTTGAGCTCGAGTCTCATGGCATCTTGCGCATTATCTCTCTCCAGCATCTTGCGCATTATCTCTCATATCGGCGCTCTGGCCTGTTAGAGATAGTGCAGGTGAGAAGAACAGCGTCTCTCCATTCAGCCGGTTAGAGTATGGGGAGTGATTGAATTGCTTGTTTTGTTTGGACAGCTCACGAGTCGGGGGATGATCCACTTCTGACTCTCGTCTCGCAGTATTTTTTTCTTTTTTTGTTGAGAAGCGTACTCCTCTTACAAGTGAGCGAGAGAGGAGAGACCGGTTAGGGGAATGGCGAGAGAGCATGCAAATGCGTGAGCTTGAACAATGGTCTCACCACGAAAGCTCACTTGGCGTTTTGCCAGTAGAAGACTCTTTTAAGAGCTCAAATCGAGATGATCCTTTGTCGTTCTTTGTCGTTCGGGATTCTTTGTAGCTGTCAGTTAATTTCTTCGTGCAGTTCTCCTGGATAACCGAATGTTTGTTTGGAGATCTCGTGGCATGAATGAGTCTCTCCATTCTGCACATTATCTTGCCGGTTAGAGCAATGTGTTTGTTGAGCTCATAAGATCATCCACTTCTGACTTTCGTTTTTTTCTTCTGGAATGCGCATTTCTTTGAATGCGCTGCGTCAGGTGCGCCAGCTTCCTTCCTTCTTCTCAACTTACTCAACAACTTACAATCGCTGAATTGCGCCGTATCATTTGTTGCGCTTCCTTGTTTGTTGCTCGCCATTTGCATCCGTTCAATGGTATCTTTTTGCTCCAGCAGACGAAAGAGTGTGCAAAATGGAGAGAGAATCTGTTAATACCTTGCCGAAAAGTGAGCATGATTCGCATTCCCGGAACTTTCCTCTGCGCATGCGCCAATTTTTCACTGAATTTCTCAGTTTTCTCAGTTCCCCACCGCCTGATTCGCTCATCGCGCATTCCCTCGTTTCGCATGCAGCGAGCAGGAATCTCTCGCTCACCTCTCTCTATTCTGCACACTCCCTCGCCGGTTAGAGTAAGGAGAGAACATGCGAATTCGGGAGACCCTCCCTAGTAAGCAAGAAACTCCCTCTCTATTCTGCACACTCCCTCGCCGGTTAGAGCAACGAGAGAGTGTGCTGAATGGAGAGAGAGCTGATTTTCCGAGCAGCATTCCTAGGACTCACTCTCTCCTCGGTTAGCTCTATCTCTACATTGCCTGAGGGGGGACGCGGAAGATTTTGTCGGATCGTTGAGAGATAAGTGCGCCGAGATCGGAGAAAACATACGACCCCAGAGCTTCCGTCTTGCGTGAAACGAGATAGTGACGGACCTCGACTCTCCTCAATTCGCACGCTCTCTTGCCCGTCAGAGAAACACGAGATAGTGCAGGAATGAAAGAGCGTCGGTATCATTGATGAAGAGTACTTCCCATATCTGATGCTTTGAAAGAAACGCGCGATTGTCCTATAAAGGCGGAGATAATGGTGCTCGCTGCCTTGACTAGTGCTCATCGCGCAGATTTTCATCTAAAATCTAAAATGCACTAGGTGCGGACTCTGCAAGGACCGCGACGCGAGGACCTCGCGTCGCGGTCCCCTCTCCTCTTTTCACACACTCTCTCGTCGCTTTTTGGAATGGCCTCGAACGCGCGCTTTTCAATTTGAATTGTTTGCGAAGCCACTTGTAGTTACTGCTTCTGAACCTCCGTGGATATATCTATGTTTTTCTCTCTCTGATTCTCCACTTTTTGAGACTCCTTCTGATGCAAAACAAGCACAAATGATGCTTCAATCTATATTTTTTTCCATATCAAAACGTCTCTCTCTCTTATCCTTTACTTGTTGTCTCATCGCTTTTCGTACAATTTATGAAACTCATTTCAACTGTCTGCTCGAACTCGGGAAGAACATATTTAACATTTTTTTGCGGCAAAAAAACTGTAAGATGAAGAGCAGCATTATTTGGCATCGCAAGTCGATCTTGCCATGCCCTCTGATGTTGTGGAGAAGGTCAAGGAGAAGAAGACATATTTGATTTCCCGCTATTTTCAGTCTCCCACCATATTTCCACTGCGAAAATTCGCCGCTTTAGCAGAACAAGGAAATTGTATTTCCCTTCTTCTTCTAGCTCTCGCACTGCTTCGCCACCTACTCATTGCTCATTGCTCTTTGGCAGAAACTCTGAAACGCATTTCTCCCCAGTCGTTCGAGACTGCTCAAAATCTGGAAAAATTTTGCAAAAAGCATGAATTTCACACGCTCTGCCCAAATCTCATTTGTTTCTTCTCTCGCGTTTTCTGGACACGAAAACGAGCTGCTCTGATTGTATTCTGCCCTCTATTGTGTTAGGGATTAGGGATGTAAATTTGATTTTGGCTCTCTCCATTCAGCACACTCTCTCACTGGTCAGAGAAACGAGAGAGTGTGCAGAATGGAGAGAGTAAATAACCGAAACGACATCGATATTAGGGATAATGATGGGTCCGGGCAGAGGGAGAAGGAGGGACGAGAGTTCGTTTGAGCCTCCATTTTTCTCGTTCTGGCAGTTCTCTGGTCTATGTTCTCTAGAGTGTATTCGGAATGTCGTATGCTCGAAATGTTTAATTCTTCTAACTTGTTGATCTTCGATCTCTGATACCCTCATCAGTATTATGGCTAATGATGTGCCCCCCTGACACAGATAGAGGGGGAAGGGGGAGAGTTCGTTTGCGCCTCTCCTTCTCGCTCTCTTCGTCTGATCTTTTATCTGTGCTGCTAGAATCTAGAAAGTTCTGTTCCTAGATTTCGTTTAGTTCCTAGGGTTACCTCCTGATTACACGATGTTCTCGGCATTTGGCCCAAAGAATCTGTCAATAGCAAGTGAGAAAATGCTTCCCGGGAAGTACTTTTTGAATGAACTTACCGAAATTGTTCAGCAGTAAGAATTAGGGTTGGCTAAACGGTTGCGGTATTGCGGTACCGAGACGCGAGGGAGAGCGAATGCGGTACCGCATTAGAGACGCGATACCGCATTCCCTCTCTCTCTCACTTCTTCATAAGAATTCATAAGAAAATAATCTTACTAAGAATGGGATGGGATGAGTTTTTTTTTGTTACAAAAGGCGAGTAGGAAATAAAGGATTGATGTGCGCATCGTGTACAAACAACAAACAATATTTATTGTCTTTAGTGATCGGAACTGACTCTCTTCGAAAAATCGGAACTGGATCTCCTCAATTCGCCTGCTCTCTCACCGAACAGAACTTCGGGCCTCGTTCAGTTTCTCTACCTCTTTCTCTCTCTAGTTCTCTGAACACTGATCACTGCTAGATGTCCTACATTCGATTTTGAGCGATTCCTATGGTTGTTAGGCTCTTTGATCTCTCTCCTTGGTGCTCTTTTATGGCTGATGATGTACCCGGAAAGAAGGAGAAATGATAGCTCGGAATTCGTTTCTTCCATTTGTCGCTCTGACTGATCTCTGGTCTTGGTTCCCAAGGGTGTAGTTGGAGTTTTCCCAATCATTTCTTATTGATGATCTTTGATCTCTCTTCCGTGGAAGGGAGGAAGTGCTCGGAGAACGAGTTTTCCGTATTTTTCAGCCTTCTTTGTTTAGTTCGGTACTCGGTTGCTAGTATTTTTTTCAAATTAAAGCAAGCACTGTTATCCACTGTTACCTGCTGAGTCCTGCAATTTTCGATTAGAATCGCTCTAAACGCACGGCGTTTTACTGGCACCGAGCCAACACTAATTCCGGTCGAGACCTCACTCGAGCTCTCTCACTTTCGCGTACTATCTCGCATTCCTCTCATCGTCTCTCCTGTTCTTGCCCCCCCCCCCCCCACATGCAAAAAGAGAAGGTGGCAGATTTGCGAGTTCGGTATTGTTCCGGCTCTTCCCAGTCTCGATCTGACTTATTTCCGATCGCATAATCTGTCAGCAGCAGTGGCAAGACAGAAATATTTCACACCAGTTTTGATGATCTTTAATCTTACAATCTTGTAGCTTGTTAGCAGTAATAGTTTTTTTCTTCTGTAATTCATGTCCAACTCCCATCATTACCTCGTTGTCTTTCGTAGGACGTCTGAAATTAAATTCAAACAACTGAGATGTGCTCACTCTTGCACAATCATTTCCGTCTGAAATCGTCGTCTCAAAACTCGACAATTAAACTTTTAAATTTGATTATCGAAGTGTGCTCCAACCTCAGAGGGCGCTTCGAACAGTACAGCTCTCTCCATTGCGCACACTCTCTCGTTTCTATGTTCGGCGAGGGAGTGTGCTGAATGGAGAGAGCAACTAGCCGAAACGACATCACTAGTTCTCAGCACTGCTAGATTCTAGTATCCTGTTGACTTTTGCGCTTACATTCTGCATCCTGAGATGTTTCGATAGGTTTCGCTCTCGTTTCCTCTGAAAGTTCCCTTCTCGCATCTATTCTGAAGCTGCTGAAATCTCACGCAAACCCGTCCCTATCGTTCAAAACACGATGTTTTCGAGAGGTTCTGGAATGATTCAATCATGCGTATTTTCGACGCCACACTGTTCCGATTCCACTTGATTTCCCAGTTCGTTTGTCATATAAATACACTTTTTTTAAAATTCCCCCGACGTAGTCGGGGGAACACCACTGGCGGTGTTCAGCGCTTCGCGCTTCATATAATCTTAGTTCGCTTCATTGTGTGTTGCCAGCACGCCCATACCAAAAGTGAACCGGACGCCCATACCAGACAAACAGACAGACAGACGTTTGCGCTTTAAATAGTATGGATTTTATGATGGTTAGTTGCGGAACGGGAGAGGCACTCACAGCAGAAAATTGGATTCACAACTCGACTTGATGTGCGCCTGAAACATAATCGAACAGGGAAAGCTCTGATACTTTGACGTAATAAATTCGAGCATTAAAACTATCTCAAACTCTCTTGTGACCTCAGAGGGAAATTGGGAACACCGGAAACTATCTGAATAAAGTTCATGGTGCGAATGCATCCGTTCCCCCCTACTTGGGATTGTTACTGACCCACTTATCTTCTTGTAGTGGGGAAAAATCGGGGCATCCGACTCAATTTGCTAGTTTCTCTGACCGGCGAGAATTGAGCAGAGCCGATCTTGATTCGACATCACTTGTGCAGAGTAGTGCTGTCGTTTCGGGTTTCGACTCTCTCCACTCTGCACACTCTCTCTCGTTCTCGGACCGGCGAGATAGTGTGCAGAATGGAGAGAGCTGAAGCCGAAATTACATTCCTTTAACAGAGTGAAGAGATGGGCACTCGTATGTCGAACTCTGTCACTGACTCACTTATCTGCACGCCTAATCTTGACTCATGAACTCGTCAAGACGTCGTTTTAGGATACTAGACCGCTCTCTCCATTTCGCACACTCTCTCGCTCTGACCGACGAGAGATTGCTCACAATGGAGAGGGTAATAACCGACACGACATCATTACTACTCAGTGCTTGACCCTCTATGCGCCTCTCTTCATTCTCCCATTCTCTCACCGGTCAGAGCGAGCGAGAGAGTGTGCAGAATGGAGAGAGCGGATTCCTTACTTTTGACTTCTCTGTCCTCTAACCTCATTATAGACTGCGCGAGAAGAGTTGAGACGTCGCTCCCTCCCTTCGCCCCTAAATCTGATACAACTTAGAGTTCGTAATCCGAGCACTGGTAATTCCTTTCGTGAACTTTTCCGTCTGATAACATTTTTCGAGTTTTATTTTAAAAAAATTGAAGCGCAAACGAGAGCAATAGAAAAACTTTAGTCTCACATCTCGACTTGATGTTCTCCTGAAACATATCGTTGAGAATATGATGAGAGTTCGTATTATGAAAAAAACCCTGACGCCTCAGTAGAGTTCGCTGCGGGTATTCCCCTTTCTGAATACTCTTTCGCCTCTCCAGCTGTCTTTCACTTGTCTGTCAGCAAATATATCAAGCTGAGCTAATTGCCCGATATACTCGTGTTTCGAGGTGTTTTGGTCTGGCGAGAGATTGTGGGATCGTCATCCGACTCTCCTCAATGCTTTCTCGTTTCTCTGACCGGCGAGATAACACAATAATTGAGGAGAGTCGTATTGACACCCGTTGTGGGAGTCTCTCGTCTGTTTGTCCTCTTCATTCCGAATATCAGGGCCAATGCGTCGTGTTTCGCGGCGAGACTTGAGGCTATTTTCAAAATAATCTTCGAGTCTAGTGGTCCTGATTTTCATTTGCAGAGTAATTTATACGCAAATATTCTTCGAGTTCTGACCTGACCAGCGCTTTCTTTTCGTGCTCGTTTTGTTCTGATTCGATCCAAACCCTGGGAGCCTCTCTCACACTGCATCTTCTTCTTCTTCTGTTTAATTACTCCTACTCCTTTGCCATTCCGATCCGTCTCTTTTCACGCACTTAGGCACGCGATTCTTTGCACTCTCTCCCTTCTGCACACTCTCTCGCCGGTCAGACGGAGCGTGATAGCGAGCGAAAAGGAGAGAGTATTGCGCAACTGGAGCAGAAACACGCATGGTGGTCTCTCAGTCGAGCCTTACCCGCCTAAATTAGTCCTAGAGCTTGCGCCGGGGTGGTTTAGTCCGAAAAGTAGCCCTTGGAAATTATCACCTCAGCACTCTTTCTGTCTGGCAAAAACATGTATTCTGACCTTGCAAGAAATATTGTCGGATCAAATAGTAGCTATCTCCATTCTGCACACTTTCTCGTGTGCAGAAAGGAGATGCTACTATCCGTTCAACACTACTCGCTAGTCTATCCATGGTAGCTTCGGTATCCAACTTCTGGGATAAGCATTTCGAAATCGCGCGAAGCTGTCCTAAAAATACAATTTGGCTCCGATTCAGCGCAGTTTCGAAACCGCGCTGGTGACCACCCCAAATTAGCCTCGACCCCGCGCGATTTTCGGTCTTTCCCCATTCCCTCTCGCTCTGAAACTCTATCTGAATGTTTGTTGTTTTGCTATAATAGATCCAATTTCGAAGGGGAGAGGAGAGGGGACTTCGCTCTACTATAATGGAGCACTGGTGTTCTACGTACTTCTAGGAATGTTCTGGATCTCGATTTTCAACCTCGTCCTTCCTCGAAATGCCCTGAAAGCTCTTTCTCACGTTTGTTCTTGCGTATTCTATGAAATTTCATAGACTCATTCCGATACAGGATGGGTTTTCTCGTCTGCCTACTATAATGAAGCTGTTCTAGATTCGGCATTTTCGTGCTTTTTTCGTTTATTTCCTGGCAACGTTCCCGATAGTGCCCCACTTTCTTTCTCATTTGAGTGCGCCCTTAGGGTAATCGTCTCTTCATTTCGTGCACTCTATCGTCACCCTGACCGGTGAGAGAGCACGCGAAATGAAGAGACGATTACCCGAATGGAGCACTCTATTTCTCACGCTTCTTCATTAAAATGCGCGGTTTCGTTCTCCATAGATATTATTGTTTTTTTTTGCTTCCGAAATTCGTGGTCATCATTCCTCCGCAACCTCATTGACCTTTAAAGAATCTGTGAAACTCATTTCATCTCACGAAAATTTTCGCCAATTCGTAATTGAAACCCCTCACCGAAATACCACTCCAGTGATAATCATCCTTTTTTCCAGCTTCTCCCTTCGATTCGAGCACTCGCCCTCATCCGTTGGCCCTACTAAGAAGAGATCAGTCGGACTTCCCCTCCTTCTCTTCCTTCTTTTTCTCGCCTTTCTTCCCCTCCTTCTCCTCGTTCTTCTCACCTCATCTTCCATGGAATGGCTTCTCCGTCCACTGCTGTTGGCCAGCGCAATGCTCATCGCGATCGGTAAGCAAATTTGTGTTTTTGAACTTGTGTTTCAGCCAGTAGTGATGAAAAATCTCTTCAATTTGCATGCTCTCTCATTTCACTTCACTGGCCGACCAGATATCGCGCAAAATGAGGAGAGTCAGAGCCGATTTGCCAATCCTATTAGTCAGAGCAGCGAGAGAGCATGCGAAAAGAGGAGAGTAGGAGACCCTTCAAGGCTATAGTACATATCGAGATTGAAGCCTTCCTGTCCCCTCTTCATCATGTGTCAAAACAGAGTGGAAAAGGGAAGCCTTCCTCCTCAGATTTGCATGACCTTCTTGGAAGCTTGACAGAGTAGTATCTCTCTCCATTCTGCACACTTTCTCGTCACACTGACCGACAAGGGAGTGTGCGGAATGGAGAGAGAGAGAGTACACTCTGGAACGACCTTCTTGCTACGGAAGGAAGCCTTGGAAATCGTAGATGCCCTGAGGCTATTCATAAAGAACGAGGGCAGAAGTATTGTGAGAGGAGCATTTGGCTCAGATTTCAGTTTTTTTTCCAGACATTAGTGAATGATTAGTTCAATGATATGTTTCAGCGGGAATATATGAACGAGAAGTGCTCTTGGGATTGATACCAGGAGAAATGCACGAAAAAAAAACTTTAAAAAATGTCTAAAACATAAAACAGAATATTAAATAATGTTTTTCATAGGTAACAGCCTGCGGCGAGTGCACGTATTAGACTCTTTCTCTTCTCGCAATATCTACTTTAGCTTTTTTTGTAGAGGAATCGCAATTGGAACTCAATATGTTTCACCTATGTCACAAAAGCTGAAATAATTTCTAGGGATCGATAGTGCAGCAATTGCTCTTTAAAACGCGTTCTCTGTTATTCTGCAGGAAACGGGGAAAGTAGTGGCACAACTCCTTCAAAATGAACATCCGAAGTTCATACTTTGATTGTCGAACCATCAGGGAACATGAAAACTTTTTTCGGAAATTTTTTTTGACCTACTTTATCGATTTTTTCATGAATTTTCAAACTTGATATTTCGGTACCATGTGACATATCAATCGAAATAGCATCAAAAGTTATGTAAGAATCCAAGGTTTGAGGCAGGTTCGACTTTTAACTTATGAGATAACTGCACAAATGTGCAATTTTTCGTTGTTTTGCCTAAAAATCAGGATAGGCCCATATCTCACATTCATTTGTAGGTCCCAAATTGTTTTGTGTAAGACGTCAGATTCATCGTAGAATCTGGCAATTATGTTCACGGGACGATCACAGGAAGTGTCGCTACGGGCTTCTGAACCGGCCCGATTTGAGGGTTTTGACAGTTTATCAAGCTTAACTTTTTTATTTCACTTTCTCATGAGCTCTAGTATCGAAATTCGATTTTTTCGCGCAAAAATACACCAGATAGACCTATAGCCAAATTGTTCCGAGAGAAAAAAATTAAACTTTTTCATGACCATGGTAATTTTTGGGTCAAAAAGTCGAAATCATAGAACTATCTGTATATAGTTGTTCCCACCTTATTTTTTCTCGTAGGAATCGAATTTTTATACTAGAGCTCACCAAAATGTGAAAGAAAAATGTTACGCACGAAAAAAATTAAATTTTAATAATTCGAGCGTAACTTTTTTCTTTCACATTTTGGTGAGCTCTAGTATAAAAATTCGATTTCTACGAGTAAAAATAAGGTGGAAACAACTATATGCAGACAGTTCTATGATTCAAAGTATGAACTTCGGATGTTCATTTTGAAGGAGTACAGAAGGAGTTCCTCCTGCGTTAGTACAGATAACGCGTTTTAAAAAAATACAATAGAATACAGTATTTAATTCAGCCGACCTCTTTTAGCCGATAGTGCATTGCGCTGTTCCCTCTCAACTTTTTTTCAAAGTATAAAATCATCGTGGAATATGTTTCACTACGTTGTTATGAACGTGAAAAACGCTTGTGGATGATTTCGGAGGCATTTCTGGTTGGAAAAATAATATTATTATTTGCAGCCGACGCTCGCTGCGAGTGCGCCTGGCAGCATATCGTGCTGAGAGACGCGGAGGATTACAGGTGGAGATTACGGTAGGGTTACGGTAGGCTACAGTATCCGGAGTTACAGTATACCATCACTTACGGAGACTACCGAATTCTAGACTTCAGGGCGATCATGATAACGACGTAGTGGCTAGAATAGTGATGGCAAATCGGCATCCGACACTCCTCAATTCGCGTGCGCTCTCTCCTCTCTAACCGAGGAGAGATAACGCGAGCAGACATTTTAGCCATCACTAGTGGGGACTACTCTATTCATAAGGTTACGGTAGGCTACAGTATCCTATCAGTAACAGGTGTAGCTTAAGGTTACGGTACTTTGGCTTAAGCCTTCTCCATTCTTAACAATATCTCGTTCTCTGACCAGCGAGAAGGTGTGCAGAATAGAGAGAGAAGTGGCATCTATAGTAGGTATCCTCCACATCCTACAGTTACAGTAGTCTACCGTATTTTACACTTACCGTATCAATAATTGATTATTAGAACGATCGCGAGTCCAGACTATCCTCGCAACTACTGCGCCAAGCTCGACTGTTCCTGGCTCGTCGTCTCGTCGATCAATAACTCACGGTTGGTACCGTAACCTTCAGGCAGAATAATACTGTAGGGATACGGTATACATTGAATACTGTAGCCGACATGTTTTGCGTTCGTAATTGGATTGTGGTATTATCGATCAATAACTCGCGGTAGGTCACGGTAGGTCCTGATGAAAATTCCAAGCTACGGTTTTCTGCCGACCGAGGATCGATTACTGGTCCATCCTTTAGAAATGCACGATCAGTTTGCCGAACGATAGGAAACAGGTTATGTTTCACAGGGGAAACATAAAGGAAGAGAACACCTGGCGATCGATAGTTGTGACGACTCTTGCGTTTAAAAACACACTGATTTCGATAATATAAAACAGTGCCTACCGTAATCCCTTGCACCGCATAATCGAAAATCTACAGTATCATCTTCTCCTCCTCCTCTATCGATCTCCGAGACGGGGACGAGGTCCGCTTCTACTCCTCCAGATCAAGATACCCCGAACAGGAGAATGCGGAGGTGGTGCATGTGTGAGTTTTCCTTTTTTTCCGTTATGTGATTCGTTTCAATTGGGAAAACGAGAAAAATAGGAAACGGAGAGGTTGTGCATGTGTGAGTTTTCCTGATTGTATCTAGGACTGAGGTCGAGAGAATTCGAGATATTGCTCACAATGGAAATTCTTTGCAAAATAACTCTATTTTCTCTAAATAAAACTTTTCCACCTGGTTTTAATCAAATAACTGTGCTGGTTAGGTAATCCTGCAAGTTAGAACCTGGAACTCCACACAAACTTTACTTCTCTATTTAGAAAATCAAAACAGCCCATTGAATACGATTCAGCTCGGATACATGAATCGAATAAGCAAGTGGAATTTAATTTTGTGCACCTTTCCAAGAGAAAAATATCACCATACCAACCTCTCTTGCTTGATCAACGTGTAGAAGTTTCCATGAGAAGAAACCATTAGTGGTCGGAGAGTGCCTGGTCCCGCCATGACCCCCCCCCCCCCCCCCTGACTACCGTATCTCTCTTCAGGTGCACCTCCGAGGACACCTCATGCGAATTCTCCTCGCCCTCCTCCTACGTCGCCATCAGATTCGTCACTTCGAAGGTAATTAGTAGTTATGGCAATCTACCCTCCTCATTTTTGCATACTCTCTCGCAAGTCAGAGAAACGAGAGAGCACGCGAATTGAGGAGAGTCGGATGCCGATTTGTCATCACTAGTAAGCACTGCTTACTAAGCAGTAGTGGTGCCGAATACAATAGTAGCTCTCTCCATTCTGCACACCACTCCCAACAACTCTGACCGACGAGATAGTGAGCAGAATGAAGAGTGTACTGTTCGATCGGGCAACCCTAGTAAGTAGCGGCGATACTGTAGCACCGTAACCTACTGAGGCTACGATAGCGCTGAAATCGATTTATTTCGTTCACAGTATTGTCCTCACAATATGTTTCACCGCGAATATTTGATGTGAAGCAGTTAGTGAAGATTGATTAGATCTCTCCATTTCGATGTTGTTATGAATAATATTTATCCTGAACAATTCTGCCGATTACTGCCATCCGCAGTATCACCTCGAATGGATATTTTAGTCTACTGTAACGGTACAGTTACTGTGACGTTTTGAAAAAAAATGTCACAAATTGTCAGACACTGCCTGTTCTTTCGTGATCTTTTTGATATGAAATTACGCTCCTCACAATGTGTTTCGCAGCACCTACATCGAATGCAAGAGCTTGTGGAATTGATTTTGCTTTGGAGAATAACTGAAAATTTCAAAATTAAAATGTGTATTCGCGCATTCACACCAGGGGTGTGAAAAATTCCCGACCTTACCCGAAATTTCCCGAATTTCCCGAACTTATTCGGGAATAATAGTTTCCCGATTTTCCCGGAATTAAATTTCGGGAAATTCGGGAAATATCGTCTAGTGAAAAATGTCGAATAACCCTCAAAATGGCCCGATAATCAGTCATCAAAACATGAAAAGTGCTTTTGCGTTCATAGAACTTCACTAGTGGTTGTTGCGCACTTTTTTTCTACGATTTGAAAATGATTGTTGGATTCCAGTGTTTTCAGAATTTTCGAGTGGAACAATTTAAGAGCAACATAGAAAAAAATTGTCACTTAGTATATTTCTGAGGAAATTCTGGATCAGAAACTGGCGATTGAGTACGATTTTACTTGTTTTCAACCTCATTAGTAAAAAATTAGAAAATTTCCCGATTTACCCGAAATTTCCCGGTTTTGAAATCGGGAAAAATATTTTTCCCGAAAGTTTCCCGAAACATTTTCCCGCACACCCTTGATTCACACTTTCGCCTCGTCACATCACTTGTCTTTAAGTTACTTCTTCACAATTTTCAGGACGGCGGCAGGGACCAGTCGCATCTCGGTTTCCACGCCACCCTCACCGCCAGTGGGAAGAGCTCGCTGATGAGTGAGTTGGACCTACTCTCGATCTTCCGATTGACGGGATACATATAAATAAGGCCTTCAATCACGCCAGTAGTAGTCTTCTACAATATATATTTTTTTGCAGTGCGAATACTAAGTTTACCACTTCAAGAGCAGGATGTGTTGTATCTCTTGTACAATGCATTTATTAGCGAAGTAAAAATGTGATCTTTGATCTTTGCAGCCACCCTCCTCTCCTACTCCCTTCATCTCCTCCTCTTCGGTCTCCTTCTCGCCTTTCTCATCTCCCTCTGCGTTTTTCTCCTTTGCTGTTGCCAATGTTCATCCTCTCCCTCAAAGGAAATGAGGAGGGAGGAGATCAGGAATAGCAGATTACTGTAACAACTAGCGAGCTACAGTAACCCCTTCAGTACCACTATATTCCGACTCGTATACGTTAGTAGCTTTCGTATGAACCTACCGTTCTTCGTTACTGTAATAAGCCGATTAATGATAGTCTCCCACTGTCTTCTTCCCTGATGTGGCAAATACCATCGACATCAAAAAAAGAGAAGAGGATGGAGATCATGTATGATTGATTACTGAAGGTATTCGGTAATCGATCGATTACAGCATCCTAACGACGTACAGTAGGAGTGCATCGTAATCTCGCCACTTTCCGATGATCAAAAATTGTCCTCAAACGTATTTTAACTTTCCAGTTGTGTCGGGTCTCTCGCCTTTGATCTTTGCTATTATCTTCATGGAATAAAGTCATTCTTTTCGTACAAGAGACTGATTATAGACAATTGCTTGCTCATCACATTTATCGACGAAGGCCGTTTCCTTCAGTAGTCATATACGAAACGCGGTACCAAATGATACAACAGTAACGAAGGGGGTACGGTAGACAGTCTCGAATATTCCCTGAGCAGTTTGTTCTCTCGAAACGCTTCACTTCCTAGTGAATCCTCCGCTGATCTGATTCTGCGGTTTCCAGGGGAAGGCCAACACTGCAAATTAAATTCATTATTTGATTATCATTATGTCAGGTCAGGGTGAAGAGTTCGTCTCTTCATTCTACACAATCTCTAGACCGAACGAGTGATGAGAGAGCGTGCAGAATGAAGAGATGAAGAGGTCTTCACGCTGACAGCCCTAATTATCATAGTTTCTTTTTGCTGTTGCCAATGTTCATCCTCTCCCTCGAAGGAAATGAGGAGGGAGGAGATCAGGAACAGTAGATTACTGTAACTTCATGAGCTAGCAGGTTACAGTAACCCCTTACAGCACCGCTATAAAAAGTTAGCAATATGAGGAAAACCTTGGGGAAGTCTGTAAAATATAAATTTGATATTTTGACCGAAAATGATTGATTCTGTGCTTGTTTGTCTCATACAGTGCCGCAGAATCTCCGCCCCAACGAAACCGTCACGGCGAGTCGGCGTGTGTCACATCATGTCACCCCGATGCTGAGACCCCTTTAAAGTATGTGAATTTAGTTGAATTTTTGGCTGTGGGCCTCTCTCATTAGTGCCGATCGAACTGTGAAATCAGATTTCCGAAATTTTCATGTTGAGCTTCTTTCCTAGACGTCATATTTAACTCTTCTATCCTCCTTTCCCCTCTCCATTCCTCATTCTCACCTGGCGAGGGATCGGTCGTTCATGGAAATGAGGGGAGAAGAGGAGAGGACGGCTTTCTCGGAAAGCTGCTCAAAATGGACATTTCCGAAATCTGTTTTCACAGTTCGATCGGGGCTAATGAGAGAAGTCCACAGCCATAAATGCAACTAAATTCACACACTTTTAAAGGGTCTCAGTATCGGGGTGACATGATGTGACACACGCCGACTCGATGTGACGGTTTCGTTGGGGCGGAGATTCTGTGGTACTGTAAAAGTAAAATTGGCTCTAATCCCTCCTTTCCCTTCTACCAACCGGGTGTTCGAATCGGCATCCCAGTTTTTTCACGTCGCACATGCTCTCGCTGGTTAGAGAAACACGAGATCACAGGACTCGAGGATATTCGGTTGCCGGTTGTCCATCATTAGTCGGGGGGGGGGGGCATGACAGAAGCGCCAATGATAAAAGTGACAAATGACGAAAACTACAAAAAATCTAGAACTAAAAGCGCCATAGACAAAAGAGCCACATGTTATAACTCAATCCGGAATGCTGATAGGTTAAGTTTATTGGATAGCTGGTGATAATGAACCAATGAGCTAATGAACTAGGGTTCCCGAAACGAGTCCTTCCTGCCCATTTGGGAACGAAAAAAAAAACGAAAAGCGGTCGCAATTCGGCCTGACTCTCTCATTTTCACGTATGAGTCGCTACTCACCCATCTCTCGCGGACTTGTTTAGTTGATCGATTATCGGGATCATGCCAATTCTTCCTGCGAGGGAAGTTGTGAGGCTGTTTATGAGTCTGAAGCGAATGTATTGATTGATGTCGACATAAATTAAGCGATTCTGATACGAGAAATACACGTAACGAGCTCAAATAGGGCACGTGGAAAGTGAATCCGGCAAGAAACACACGGGAGGAGAGTAGGGCTGGCAAATAAAGAGTTGGTCTCTGCATTATGTGTGCTCTCTCGCCGACCGTGTAGAGAGTGTGTATAATGAGCCTAAGCGCTAAGCCTAAGCTAAGCCTAAGCGCGCTCTCCATTTGATAGCCGTAGAGGGCCATTCTCTCCGAAGAACCGAAGAGTAGGAGAATGAGGAGAAAAGAAGGTGGATGGGAGGGACAGATACTCATGAGGGATAGATAGTCTTCTCACGCTCTTTTCCCACGCCCATTCGGCAATATGCGAGAGGACAAGGGACTGATTATAGACGAATTAGTAGTCAGTGAAGTGGAAGGAAAGGAAGAAAGACGCAACAGTTGTGGAGGCGAACGGATCTCAAGGCCGACATTTATCAGCGAAGGACGGTTCATACAGTATGCGGATACTGTAGTCGGGAGGGTACGGTAGCCGGGTTAATCGTAAAAGTTCGTCTCATCTTCCTGGGGAGAATCAGACAGTTTTGATAGTCCTTCTTTTATCTGATGCAAAAGATTGTGGAGGTATGGGGAATTGAACCCCAGCCCTCTCGCATGCTAAGCGAGCGCTCTACCACTGAGCTATACCCCCGACCCGCATTATCACTCATGACACCGCTTGAGAACATGAATAGAGGGAAGAAAACACAATACTTGTGACAGATTTAGCCAATTAGCAAAGTGCAGCATCAAAAGGGAAATATCCATAGTATTTTCTGGTCACTTTCGACCACTTTGAACATTTTTCGGTCTTATCCTGTTTTCGGTGGTAGGGTCGAACTATATCCAAACTTCTCCCATCATCCTTCCAATATCTAGAAGCCCTTTACTTTCGTCGCTTTTAACGCGTACGCTTTCGAATGATTGCTAATATCATGTAATTTCAAATAAATTTGCCTTCCGGTTTCTCCTATCTACTCTAGGAGAGTAGCTCGATCTACACTCGAAGTAACATAACGATAAGACGACCTACGATAAATGAAAAAAGTAAGGTTTACTCTTGTTCATTTTCCCTTTCAATTTCAAAAGCAACTCCTTGTTGTTCAGTACGTTGTAAAGGAATCGTTTCATTTCAGCAATGGTGAGTTTCTAATTTTCAGATTCTACTATCCAAATCTTGTTTCTACCTACGATTACGATGATGTGACCAGAAAGGAGAAAGACGTTGCTGTTTTCGCAGCGATGAGCTACTCTTCGGATATTCGATTTCTGGGACCTGGATTGTAAGTGTTTGCACATTGAGCGCATCATATGAATACGGCCATTCTAACACATATTCTCACAAACTTGGCTCTTTCAAAAGGGGATTGGGGAAGGGAAAAGTGTGATCATTGCTCTTATCTTTATGGAATTAAGTCATTCGTTTCGAAATAATATCAGATGAGATAGCAAACACAATACTTGAGCTGAGACCAATTAGCAAAGTGCAGCAGTGGATGGGGGGGGGGCAGAAAGGAGGAAGAGTGTATTACTTTCGTCCCGTTTATCGCGGACGCTTTCGAATTCGTTAATATCTTGTAATTTTTGATACATTTGTCTTCCAGTTTCTCCTACCTACACTAGGAGAGTAATTCGATCTACACTCGAATTAAGCTTGAAAAGATAAGACAACCTACGATAAATGATAAAGGTATCACCTATTCTTTTTTCTGCCTACTCTGCTTCTTATTTCACTATCAAAACCATTCGAAACTACTAAAGTTTCTCGGAAATTCATTTCGTCCGTAAAAATAGTCGGGCCAGTTAATAGGTGGATACGTGTGATTTCGTTTTGGCTTAGTCTTTCTAAACTCTGCGTAATTTCTCGACGACCAGAGAAAAGAGAGTGTGTGCAGAATGGAGCGAGCAGGAACCGAAACGGCTTCGCTAGTGGGCTCCACTCTTAAAGTTCATTGAACAAATCGATTGAATCTTCTATATTTTCAGATTATTAACTTCGTTTCAAAGAGCTCGTGGTCAGTGAACAATGCCAAAGGATTATTAATCGACGAGGACATTCTTCGCGAATTCGGTGAGAACTATTGATGCAAATTTGGTTGTGGCTCTCAATTATGTACACTCTCTCGTCTGTCGGAGAAACGAAATAGTATGCGAATGCCGGTTTGAGTCGGATGGGCGGTTGCCATCACTAATTTCGCGAAAATTTCGCCGCTTTTCGCCAAAAAATATAACCTCATCTTCTAGAATGAAGCACTTTTGTTGCAGTGGAATACTATCATATATCCTCATCAATGATATCCTTCTTCCTCATCGCTCTCCATGAATAGGAGCCAGAAGACCTGCCCTATATACTATTCCAATCCTGGCAGGTTGAGGCATTCCTAATCATCTGAAGAATATGGTTATTTATGATAAAAACATGTTTTGTTCTAATGGAAAAAAATAGAAGTAGAACGGAGAAGAGATCTGAAGCGAAGAAATGAGATGTAAGAGAAAGTGTTTGCTAAATCGGAAACGACTGTACAGAAATTCGCGCAATCTCCCGTTTTTTCTGACTGGCGAGAGAGAACACAGATAAAGAAGAGCCGGTTTCGAAACAATCCTGAGAGACGGAGCTGAATTAGCTCAAAGTGCGCCGGCGCCTTGAGAGTAGGGAAGTGGGAATGCCAAGAGTCGCTAATAGTCACTATATCTCTCATTCTATGATATTTAATTCCACGAGTCATTTGATCCGAGGGAATTCTCGAAATGTGACTATTTTTGAAGAAAATTTCTGCTCTGCTTCTTATTTCACTATCAAAACCATTATCAAGGTCTGCCCCCTCGATGGAGAAAAGGAGGAATGAGATCAAAAGCCGTAGATTACTGGTAGTTGATCGAATACATTCATTCATTCACGTTTTCATTGTTTACAATAACCTAATGACATTCACTCGCATAGAAGTAAAAGGTCTGCAAGAGGAACAATATCGTAGGAGCAAACTAATCACTACTATGCTCTTTTTTATTGTACTACTTCTCGGTTGTGTCACGTATTTCGCATTTTATATTTCGCACTTTGATATTTGAGAAATAAGTACACATCAAATACAATCATTACATTTATGCATAGAACAAAAAAGTATCATGTTATGTAGAAACTATCAGATGAGATACACTACGAAGACAGATAAAAAAAAAGAAAATAACTCTATTTATAATATTAATTTAAAAAAATTAAAGTAATAAATACAGGATAAAACCGGGAAATAAGTAAGCTGTTATCAATGATTTTATCGCTATGTAATTTGATACATACTCTGGTTTCTCTGGAGGGATGAGTGTCCGGATAATATTTACTGAGAATAAATCGTTGAGAGTCGATGAGGCGGGAGACTTGATCTGCAACAAGGATTGATTGCTGAGAATTTCAATCCGATTTCAAGCACCGTACAAGAAAAAAAGGGCTCCTGATTTTATCTAAAATTTTAAATCTCTGTTCCTGGTTTTATGATATCTCTCTAACGACTTCGAAAATCTACCATCTTTGGAACTCGTGCAGACTTTCTCTATTCCTCCAATCTCTATTCCCTCCAAGTGGGCGGAGCCTGTGGTCTCTAAGCAACGTATTGACGATTGCTGTTTCATTTAATTATAATTGAGAAATAATGACGTAGTTTCAGATCAAGTTATTCCCATTCAGCACACTCGATTGTTAAAATGTCAAGACAATGGGCGTAATGGAGAGAGTATAAAACGGAAACAAAATCTCTCCTGAGAACTCACCATCGGTACTTCCCTTTCCCTCATATATCTTTCAATCTCATAGAGCGTACTCTGCGCATCTAGATACTGCGATTCAGTGAATTGTACCTGCAATTAATATAGCTTCAAAATATTACATTGACGAATCAAATAATGGCTACGCAAACGTGCTGCTAATGCGGTGTTAGTTCTCAGAAAAAGCGACTGGAAAAAGGAAAAAGGGTGTTAGTTTTCGCGGAAATGAGCTTCGGAAAAAGCAAAATATTGAATTCCCGCACTTTTTATATCTCGGCCCCCAGTGGAGATAGAGACTTGAAACTTGTTTTATGGGGTTTGTGGACCCTCTAAACATCGTAGCCAAAATTTTAAGTATCTATCTCTGCTGGGAATCGAGTTACAAAAGTGCGGGGAATTCAAATTTGACGCCTTTTCCATCTTGGAAAAAGCACTGGAAAAAGCAAAACATTTGAATTCCCGCACTTTTGTAACTCGATTCCCAGTAGAGATAGATACATAAAATTTTGGCTACGATGTTTAGAGGGTCCACAAACCCCAATAAAACAAGTTTCAAGTCTCTATCTCCACTGGGGCCGAGATATAAAAGTGCGGGAATTCAAATATTTTGCTTTTTCCGAAGCTCATTTCCGCGAAAAACTAACACCCTTTTTCCTTTTTCCAGTCGCTTTTTCTGAGAACTAACACCGCATAAATCGGAAAACTCACCACTTCAGCCTCATGCCAATCAACCAGCCTTTGTGCTTTCAGATAGTCCCCCGAGAGTGTATTTACAGCGCACCTGCAACAAAATGCATCAAATTTCTTTCACAGATCGTGAAGAATTTCTCTTCATTTAATCAACAATAATAATCTCAAAGAATATTTATCAACATAGTCTTTCTATGAGATATTTTTTAACGTAGCGATAAAGAAAATGTTTTGATCACCTCTTGTTCCTCATGAATTTCCTCATCAGATGATTGGGATGCACTGTCGGAATCAGATGCGGAAAGAGTTCTGCAGCGAACATTTATGTTGTCAATATCACTAGAAAGAGAAAAGAAAAAAAAAAACTTTCAGAAAATGCACTATTATAATAAGATTTTATCAATGAAGTATTTTTGAAAATAGATTCTCCTGAAACTCGATACCTTGCATTTATGCATATAATAACATAATATAATTGCTTATTGAACTTTCGAACGATGATAATACAATTCCGGAGAGAAAACATAATATGTACCTTGCATGACACGGAATTTCCCCATTCAATTTGATATAGGCACGTTCCGTAGCATATTTCATAGATCTGTCTATCGGAGGCTGTAAATCATGAAGGATTGCGAAATTATTTCGTACCAAAAGACAACATGGAACCGTAAAACACCTAAAAGCAGGCTATGGAACAATCCGTCGACGTCCAATTTGCAATCCTAACAAAGCAGTTTACCTCTTCATCCTCTTCACTTTCTTCATCAGATGACAGGGATGAACTGTCTGACTCGAGACGGTATGAATCCTCGATCTGGTATCGAGTATGTTGTACTTGTTTATAGAGAACGGTATCAATTTTGTATTGCGGATCTGTATGGATGGACGAAATAGTCAATATCATTTGAAGTGAGCCTGCTCTATAGCACAGTTGCAGAAATGTAGTAATTCTTGGAATCTAATTAACTGGATACCTAGCATAGCTTTTCCATTATTCGAACGATTGCCATTTCCATAATTAACAAAGTGTTTGCACCTCGTCTGCCACGGAGTGTGAGATGTCACATTTGCCTTGAATGAATGCTCGGCAATAGAAGTTCGATGTACGTTCGTTCGGTGGACGGAAGAAGACGACCCGCTCAGCAGTCGATGAACGCAGTAGCTGCATCTGCCAGCAATATTCTGATTCAAAAGACAGCAAGGAAAATGAGGTATATTTTCATAAGTAGAAATTCGACAAAAATCATTTTTAAGTTCTGACCTGACGACAAC